>CAUYPK010010145.1:0-109274 GCA_963574355.1 Loris lydekkerianus
GAGGTCCGCCGGGGGCTCTGGGGGTCTCACCCCGACCTGGGGGTGGCTAGGCAGACTGGGGGTGGACACCAGCCCTGGGGGTCACTAGGGAGACTGGGGGTGGACACCCAGACCTGGAGGTTGCTAGGGAGACTGGGGGTGGACACCAGCCCTGGAGGTTGCTAGGGAGACTGGGGGTGGATACCCAGACCTGGGGGTTGCTAGGGAAACTGGGGGTGGACTCCAGCCCTGGGGGTCACTAGGGAGACTGGGGGTGGACACCCAGCCCTGGGGGTCGGTAGGGAGACTGAGGGTAGACACCAAACCCTGGGGGTCACTAGGGAGACTGAGGGTGGACACCAAACCCTGGGGGTGGACGCCCAGCCCTGGGGTACTGTAGAGATTGGGGGTGGGTACCCAGCTACAGACACAGATGTGGGAGGGAAGTATAGGACCTCCCACAGGGGACAGGGCACAGGAGAAGCAGGCGCAGACAGGCATCGGCCCGGGGGGTGGGGTGGTGGTGAGCAGACTCAGGGACAGAGGGACACTGCCCTGTGTCTCCGGTCCAGATGACTTGCTCGCTATGTAGTATGGAAAGGAAGAAAGGGAATGGAATTTGGCAGCATAAAATATATCCACAACACATACTTTTAAGGTCACATTAGAATTTCAGAGCAGGCAAGTCTTAAATGCAATGGTGAGTGAACTTTGAAGATGGGCACCTCGGTAAGTGGCCATTTCATCTTTTCTAAAACAGGAAACTTGAATTGTCTTAGACTTTTCACATCATTGCCAATTTTCAAAAGTGGAAAGTGACAACTGGAACCTTAAATGCACCTTCCAGAGAATCTCCCCCACCGCCTTATTTTATTTTATTTTTATTTGTGTTAATACCAACGGAAAACTTCTGGCGACGTTGAACAAGACATGTGTTTAAACAACTGGAATTTATGAGCGCTCAACTCATTTTCATTCTAATTGCGTTTTCCCCATTTGTAACAAATTAATGAGCACAAGAATGGCAAGTGCCAATTTATAAATTTAGCTAGTTTTAGCTAAAAAAATTCTTTTTTTATGAGCTTTGTGGAAATGGGGCGTTTTCCACTGTGACAAATTTAAAAGAATTGGTTAAAACGGATGGGGAGAAAAGGAGGGCAGAGTCTTAGCTTTCACACAAATACTAATTTAGAAAATATCACGCAGACGAGACTGCATTGGAACCAGGGTAGTTTGGATGGTTATGAACATCTGGAATATATGAAATAGGAACTTGTGGATTCTTGCATTTTGCTACTGTAAGTGGTTATAATCAAACCAAACCAAATCAAACCAATAGGAAAACAGTCTTTTCACACAAAAGTTCGTTTGCAACTAGCATCATTACCACGAGGGCTTGTAATTGCAGTTAGCAGTTGATGCAGCCTCTCGCGTGACCCGTCATGTGCGTGGAGGATTTCAAACCCCTCCTACACACACACACACACACACACACACACACACACACTGCAGTCTGCAAAGGGAAGGAAGGATGCACTTGGAGGAGTATAAATTATTGATGCCACACAGCTAGTGAGGGTGGTACTCTATTTTTTTCCTATATGAAAGGCATGTGTACCACATTCTCCAGCTAGTTAGCCCCCCAACACACATTCATACATTTTAAAGTGATTTTGAAATTCCAGTAACATATACACCAATGCACAGACAACAGGTAAACCAGCACTGCCCAGATTTAAACAAGGACTGGGAGTGGCAGTTTGGACCATCACCTGCTCTCCTAATTTCCCTCTGACCCCCCCCAGCATGTGCTGCAAGCCCACTGGACTGACCCCAGTAAAAACCCCGGACATTGAGGCTCATGTGAGCTGTCCTAGTTGGCCACAATTCACCTGCTCCATCACACACCAATGTGGGGAGAATTAAGTGCATTTGTGTAATTTCATCAGGAGGGGAGGGGACACCTGCCAGGTCACACATAGCATCTCCTAGACTCTGTCCCTTCAACCTCTTCCCATTGCTGATTCTAATCTGTATCATCTCATTGTAACAAAACATGAGTGTGACATCTACTGAGTCCTGTGAGTCCACCAATAAGTCACTGACTCTGAGGGTGCTCGTGGGGTCCCCCACTACCTCCACCGTGCACTGCTTACTCTTAAGAGCATCCATCAAGGCATGAGGTCTCACTATTTTACACGGTTTCCTAGGAACTTTCATCTTTAAGTAATGTGGACATTGCATTCAGATCTTCCTTATTTATTACTTGATGAAACTAGTAGGGGGTTTTCCTTTATCATATCTAAAGCAAAGACTGCCATCACCTCAAAGAAATGCTTGCCTTTGCTGCTTCATGAAGATTCTTTTTTTAAACAGGGATGCACATTAGCAATGAATAAGAGCCACTGCCGTCAAGAAATATTTTTAGAGACTCAGCTGAACAATAAGCCCTGAACTTTTGTTTAAATTAAGATAGCTGAACTATTAGAATGATTTCCCGAATCCATGGAAACGCGTCTTGCATAAGAAGGCATTCCACGGTCGTCAGAAACACAGCCAAGCCCAGGGCAATCTTTCAGCTGCTAGGGTTACAGTGCGCAAAGCCGCTTAATAATTTCCATAAATGCAATTATCCACCAATGTTAAAAGTAACACCCTTATCCTGGTTAACTAACTAACCTACTGAATGAGAACCCCCCCCCATACAAAATAACCAATCAAAAAAATCCCCCCCAAAACTCAGATAGCAAGTCTGCTACTTCCAATTATTTTATTATCTGCCAGAGAATGCTTTTGGCAGACTTTCCCCTTCCTCAAGGGTAAAAATACCCTGGAAAAATTTAATAATGAGGAAGACTGGGTTTTGCTCACTGTGAAAGTCGACTTGAGTTCTGCAGCTGAAGAAATGGAAACGCAGGTCAAGAAGATGAGAGGAACGGTAGAGAAAAAAGGATCCCATTAAGACTCCAATGGCCAATAAAACTAGTTGGAAGGAAACAAAATCCCATAACTAAAGGGTTTGAGTCAGTGGTTCTTACACGTGGTGATTTAGCTCCCCAGGGACGCTTGGCAACTCACCAAGACACTGGTTGGAACAACAGAGACGAGGGACTGGGCTGAAGCCAGGGGAGCTGCTGAACATCTTACAATGCTGGGGACAGGGACAGTCCCCCCAAGGTGAGGAACAATCCCGCCCCAAACGTCTACAAGCGCCAGCCTGAGCAACCCAGCTCTTAGGGAGTGGCCTGAAACCCTTTAGCTACATGCGGCGGCCACCCACAGCATCTGCCTCAGTCTGCCCACTTCTCTCAGGCTGAACACATCTAGTAACAGAGCTCTCCAAGCTGAGGGGTGAGGGGATACTGTAACAACATTGTGAGACTCACTGGCAGGAGGGTAGGGCAGAGGCCACACGCAGATGTCCCCCCAGTATAAACACAGCCCTCCCAGAGACCCCGACTCCCCACCCAGCACATACTGGTTTCTCATGGTCATCAGCAAGGGGCAGCCAGCCTGGTGGGCATGGGAGACTTGGCTGCACTCCCAAGGATATAAACACTCAAGCCATATCCACACAATGGCTGCTGATACTTCACTCTTCCGTTTCCAAAAGTCTCAGAAGGGCTCGTGCAGCCATGCACCTCTATTACTGGACTTCATTCCAGAAAATAACTACCCTGTCCGAACCTAGGCCTGCAACATGGCTAACAACTTGGAAAATGTAAACAGAATGTTTCGGCCGCCTTTGCACTGGAGACTGCCATCTCTCCCTCACAGACAAAGCTCTGCTGACAATGGATGTGTTTAGTCTTTTAAAAAGGAATAATGTGCAATCATCATGGACTCAGGGGAAGTTGGGAAGCTAGTAACGTCCTGGGTCCCCTCCCTCTTGCCCTCTCCCACAGTGATGCTTTACGTTGCTGTAGTACAACATCGGCCCCAAGGGGCACCAGGACTGGACCATTCAGTACAACACAAAAGCCTTCGCAGGTTTTCAGCCAGCCCACCCTGGGGGTGTGTGTGTATAATCTACGAAATTCACGCTGCATGTGGATGTGATGCATGAAGACGCGTGGGCAGTGGAGGTACACAGCTCGTGGGTCAGCACAGAAGAGCCTCCCCAAAGGCAGCCTTTGTAACAGTTTCTTCATCCCTACCCCAAAGCCCTGGCACGGCCGGGCCTCACTGTCTTGTCTCTGCAGTTCTGACACGGGAAGACGACTCTGTGCAAGACGCATACAACATGTGATTTTTGACACTGGCCTGTTGTGGAGCACTTTTCCCGGCAGGTCCGCCCAGCTTGCTGAGGGTAGCAGCGTGTAGCCCTTCACACTGCTGGGCAGCACTCCCGGAAGCGGGGGAGTCTCGCCAGTTATCCACTGAAGGACTCTGGCAATGCTTCCTGAATACTGCTACTATGTGCAAAGGAGCTTTTCCTTGTTAAATAACCAGCTTTCATCAGATACATAAAGAATACAGCATGTGCCGAGGACAGGCTGCCACGTACTAGGTCATCAATTGTCCTGATATCAGAATTGAGGACACTGGTTCTTGCTTGTTCATTCCTGTGACACTTTACTAAGAAGAATGTGTTCCACTTCCATCCAGGTTAATACAAAAGATGTAAAGTCATCATCTTTTTCAGTGGTTGAATAGTATTCCATGGTATACATATACCACAGTTTGTTAATCCATTCCTGGACTGGTGGACAGTTAGGCTGTTTCCATACCTAGGCAATTGTAAATTGAGCTGCGATAAACAAGTCTAGTGCAAATGTTCTTATGATAAAAGGATTTTTTTTTCTTCTGGGTAGATGCCCAGTAATGGGATTGCAGGATCAAATGGGAGGTGTAGTTTGAGTTCTTTCAGGATTCTCCATACTTTCTTCCAAAAAGGTTGCATTAGTTTGCAGTCCCACCAGCAGTGTGAAAGGGTTCCCTTTTCTCCACATCCACGCCAACATCTGCAGCTTTGAGATTTTGTGATGTGGGCCATTCTCACTGGAGTTAGGGGTTATCTTAGGGTGGTTCTGATTCGCATCTCTCTGATAATTAAGGATGATGAGCATTTTTTCATGTTTGTTAGCCATTCATCTGTCTTCTTTAGAGAAGGTTCTATTCATTTCTCTTGCCCACTGATAAAAGGGATTATTGGTTCCTTTTATGTTGCTTAATTTGAGTTCTTTGTAGATCCTAGTTATCAAGCTCTTGTCTGATTCATAATATGCAAATATCTTTTCCCATTCTGAGGACTGTCTCACTTTGTCACCCTTGGTAGAATGCTGTGGCGTCATAGCTTACAGCAACCTCCAACTTCTGGGCTCAAGCGATTCTGTTGCCTCAGCCTCCCAAGTAGCTGGGACTACAGGGACCCACTGCAACGCCCAGCTATTTTTTAGAGATGAGGTCTCGCTCTTGCTCAGGCTGGTCTCGAACTCCTGAGCTCAGGGGATCCACCTGCCTCGGCCTCCCAGAGTAATAGGATTACAGCCGTGAGCCACCGTGACCGGCCTGCTTTGCAAGTCTTAATGGACAAAAACACCAATGTTTCAGCTTCCACCTGACACAAAAGGAAGGCAGTGGCTTCTGAGCGAGTGACCACACAGCCAGCAATCCTGCTCCTGGGTATTAACCCAGGAGAAATGAAAATCTATGTTAACATAAAAAACCTGTATGCAAATGTTGCCAGTAGCTTGAAGTTGAAAACACCCAAACCTGGAAATAACCCAAATGTTCCCCAACAGGAGGATGGATCAGCCATCCACCAAAACAGCCTTCGGAAAGGAAAACTACTTAGCAAGAAAGAATGAACAGTGTGAGACTGAATCTCGAACATGTGATGTTTCCAACCACACTATTGAAGGATGCCATTTCTATGACCTTCTTTCAAAAGCAGAACTCTAGGGACAGAAGACAGAACAATGGTTGCCAGGGGCTGACTCTAAAGGGGCACAAGGAATTCTCGGGGAGACAGAGCTATTCTACGTGCTGACAACATGACTGCAGGCATTTAGCAAAACCCACAAACCTGCTCTCCAAAAAGGGTGGATTTTACTGCCTGTCTACCAAGGGAAGGTTTTAGCTGTCTTCTCTGAGGTTGTCAGCTGCAGCCCATGAGAAAAAGAGTCATGTCATCAGTAAACCATTGTAGAGAACGTCCTCTGCAGAATAGATTGTGACACTGCTCCAGCCATGCGTGACACCTTCCTTCCACCCATCAATCACAGAGCTGTGCCTGAGCAGGGACCTGACAAGACACCCAGCTGTTTTCAGGAGACACCAGCAAATCCATTTATCCATTTAGCTCTCCAGCCAGACCTCAGGCATCCTCTCTGGCTATGTGAAGGGCTGTCCCCAACAAGCTACCAGCAACCCAGAACTTACTGGTAACTCCTGGTGGAGAGAGCCAGGCTGGGAGGAGCTGAGGAAAGAACATGTCCTGGGATGCAGGCTCATCTGCCGTCAGTTTGCTGGTGTCATGCTGCACGAGCAGTGAGAGCACAGGTGCTAGAGGAGGAAGTATGACCAGCGAAATGCTTTCCTCTTTTTTTTTTTTTTTTAAGACAGAAGGGAGCCAGGAAGAGGCTGAGGAGAAGGTACTCTTTGCATGTGGGTACTCAACAAACGTTGGCCTAGGCCAGGCGTGGTGGCTCACGCCTATAATCCTAGCACTCTTGAGAGGGCAAGGTGGGTGGACTGCCCTGAGCTTAGAGGTTTGAAACCAGCCTGAGCCACAGTGAGACCCTGTCTCTACAAAAAAATAAAAGCCGGGCGTTGTGGTGGGCGCCTGTAGTCTCAGCTACCTGGGAGGCTGAGGCAAGAGAATCACTAGAGCCCAAGAGCTGGAGGTTGTTGCGAACTATGATGCCACGGCACTCTACCGAGGGTCACAAAGTGACTCTGCCTCAATTTAAAATAAATAAATAATAAAATAAAATCTTCAAACTAAGACAACTGAAAGCAAAATTAAAAAACAAATAAACAAAATGTTGGCCTAACCAAAACGTTAGGGTCTGATATAAATACCAAAAACAGCACCAGAACGAACTCTTCCACATGAGGCATTTCTTTTCTACCTTCTTCCTCTGAATATGTCCTTCTGGGGTACCCCTCAACATTCCAGAATAGACCAAGTGATCTGAAGAAAATGCAATAGTCTCACTCTCAACGCCAACTCGGCCCATGGGACGCCAGTTACTTCTATGACACTGACAAATTAGGAAATAAAGCTTGCAAGGTATTGCCCAAAGGTGACATTTGTGACAGACTATGACTCCAGTGTCCCAACACTGCCTCCCTACTGCCTGGCCACAGAAATGTCATAAACAAACAGGAACGCAGGAAGCCAGCCCCTCTGGGGAGCGATGCACATTTCTGGGTTTCTTCCAGGAGGCCAGCCCAGCTTGTGCCCCAGGGCCCTGGGGACCTGCCACCAGCACAGCTCTGTCTCCTGGTTACAGAGGACTTGGTCTTCCACACTCAAGGCCAATTTCAGTTTGGAACTTGCTCAGGCACTTGGATTCTCCTTGACTGCTCGTCATGTCTGTGGGTGGAGGTGTTTCTAAACGCAAAGGATCTGGAATTCCATGCTAAGTGTTAATAGGGGTTTAGGGCAAGGATTTCCACTGCAAGCATCTCTAGGCATCTCTGAGCTCTGCAACAGGATGTGCTCCCAGTGGGCAGCTCCCGGAGTGGCCAGAGTTTAGGTATCAGCACGGTGGTTGTTACTTCCCTGATTCCAGGGGTGAGGGAGCAGCTCTGTTGTTTTCTGTATCAGTTCCCCATGCTACGTTCCAGCAACAGCTAATCCAAATTATCTGATATAGAGGCAGGAAGAAGGTTCGGCATTTTTCATAAATGATGCTGGCTGGGAGCCCAACTGACACTCCAGGCTTGGATGGGGAGGGTGCTTATTTATTTATAAGGTGCTACATCCCAACCAAGTAGAGCACCTTCGCCTGAGCAGGGAAACCAAGGCTGGTGGGGGACTTGGGGGTGGTGGTGATTACTTTTTCAAAGATCAGAACTTGAGCCATGCCACCTGGCCCCAGCGCCTCCACCATACTCTTCCAGACCTGCTTTCAAAGAGTCTGGGCCCTGGGGCTCACTATCTGGATTTCCCTCAAACCTAGTACATGCGTCTCTGGGAGGTGGGGCCGAGGAACTGGGGCTGCCTCTCCAGAATAATCAACATCTACAATGTATACAATACAGCATGAAAAGCATAAACTTTCATATTCCCCAAAGCAACTGTTCCTGGTTGACCGGTGTCCCAAACTCCTATGCTAAAGTTATAACCAAGAGCATACCCCACTGCGGATGTAATTTCTTAAAATGAGGTTACACTGGATATGGTGATCCCCCAGCCCAGTGTGAGCGCATTTTTGCAAAAGGTAAACGTAGACACATTCGGGCACAGAGACCAGGGAACCAAGTAATCCCACAGATTGTCGGCAAAGCCCCAGGAGCTAGAAGACCCCCACGGAACAGGCTGACCCTAAGAAGGAGCCACCCTGTCGACTCCTTGACAATCCCAGACTCTGTCCTCGGGAGCTGCAAGACAACATTTTCCTTTTTAAGCCAGTTGAGTTTGTGGCACTGTGTAGCTGCCCTAGGAATCTGAAACGCCCATGGTTTACATTGCTTAGGACAACATCTGTGTGGACTGAACGCAGGATGACGACACAGAGCAAACCCCACTCAGGGGGTGACCACAGCATGGGGCACAGAGGGTCTGGACGTGCCACCAGGGAGGCCAACACAGGCACGGTTCCCAGCAAAACCGTCTACTTCTTAAGAGCTGAATGGTAGGGCTGTTTTTTCCACTAATGTCACTTTGTAGGTCTTAAACTGTCTTCACTTCCCCCCCCCCCATTTTAGAGCCCCAACAACATATGGGAAGATTCCCACTGGTCCCTGAGAAAGCCAGGCTAGACAGGGGGCTGGGTCTCTGCGGCTTCACCCTCCCTCTTCCCTATTCACGGGGGATGGTGGCTGCTAAGAACAAGGTCCATTTGTCAATAGAGAACATATGTGTTAGGCCTTTTAACCCATAATGTAAAGTAATGTCAAACATATCAGATACGGCTAAATCGATTCTTAAGTTTCAGAACACTGCCAAGGGCCCATTTGAAGGGAAGGCAATTTGGAAGCTGAATAAATCTCTAGTGCAAAATCTGAGGCTGAAATGCTTACACCAGGCCACCTCGCAGGGGCAGAGGACCTGAACACCGAATTGTGTGTGCCCAGGTCCATCATGCTCAACACACCGGCTCTCCGTGTTAATTTCTACCTGATTTCACGTGAACAGAAGTGTCAAGGGAAGAAAGAACACACTCCCTTGTCCACCCCGGGACTGGACGGCCCCGGCACCCTCCCTTCTCCCCTCCAACCCTCTTACTAAGAAAGCTCTCAGAGCTTTCTCTTCCACGGCCCCGTGGTTTCAATCGATGGTTAATCATTCTGCTCACAGCATAATGAAGACGGATTTCCCACTGATAGAAAACCAAGCCTCTCACCTGACTCCTGGAGATACCGATACACCAGAAAGTTCACCTCGTCACTGGTTATGCTCATCTTAGCCTCACCTGTCAGCGATGAGGTCTTAATGAAGCGGGAGCCACCCTCTGTTAGAAAAAAGAAGAAAGCACTGCTGAAACATTGCCTGTATTTTTTTTTTCTTTAGCTACAATCTTTTTGAGACGAGTAAAGGAAATAATACCCATGCCATTATACACACGAAGGTAATCAGTATCTGATTCGTATTACGTTTCATGACTCTGTGATTATATAAACATTTTAAAATTATATACGTTAAAAAATTCACCCAGTGGCTCGGTGCCTGTAGCTCAGTGGCTAGGGCGCCAGCCACACACAGTGGAGCTGGAGGATTCAAACCCAGCCTAGGCCTGTTAAACAATGACAACTATAATCAAAAAACAGCCGGGTGTTGTGGCAGGTGCCTGTAGTCCCAGCTACTTGGGAGGCTGAGACAAGAGAATTGCTTAAACCCAGGAGTTGGAGGTTGCTGTGAGCTGTGATGCCACAGCACTTTACTTAAGGCAACAAAGAGAGATTCTGTCTCCAAAAAAATAAAAATAAAAAAATATATATATATATATATATAAATACACCCAGGTGAGGTGTTTTCCACAAAAAGAAGAGTTGGCTTACTTTCTAAGGCCAGGGCGGCATAACGTATAAACCACATTAATGAAACCAAATTCAAGGCAACAGAGCATAAAAACGACAGTTGACTTTTTACTGAGTAAAGATCTCATGTGTGCTGTGACCCTCGCTGTGAATGGGACCCTGACGTGCCCTCAGGCAGATGCAGATTGGCTAGGAAGCACTTTGCAGACAGATGGAGGAGACTGAGTCACATCCATACCCCTGGGAAGAGTAACCACAAGTTTCAAGAGAAACAATCGACTGCAACATGGGTCACTTGCTAGTTTGAACGGTTAAATGTTTCAGTGACACATCACATGGGCACTCCACCTTTGGGTACACGCAGGGCGAGAGGGAATGTCCGTGAGAGCAGCCGGACACCATTGTCAGGATACCTGCAGGTGGGTGTGCGTGGAGATCACAGGGGCCACTGTGTCCGAGGCAGCCCCCAGGACGGAGGGTGGTTTCCTTCCAAACACCCTAGTTAGAGGCGAGAGCACAGCCACCCAGAGGGAAGGCTCAGGCAGTGGAACTCTTGCATGAGGATAAACCAGAGTAGACCAGCGGTTCACTCCACATAGCACAACCCCTACAAAGACCACCACACTTATGTCAACAGCACTAAATTATTTTTAGGTGGTTTGGGAGGCATCTTTGGTGCCCATGTCATAGATTTCCAGGCATCTTCATGGGCAGCAAAACTTTTAGTGCTGAATGAGAATTACTCTTGTTCACTTAGAAAAAGACCAAAAGACAATGTGCACATCCAGTTGGAACTTCTGTGACATTTAATGAGGGGACTCAAAGTAAAGGCTGTTGTCAGGGACACGGCTTAGCCCCAGCACGTCCTGCCCCGGTGTAATCCCCTGCACTGAGTATGCCCTCCAGCATCAGGCCTTTCCAACTGCTCTGATCCTGGGAGGTGGAACCGTGTCCTCCTTCCCTCCTGTGCACGGCGTTGATTTGTCTTTGTGGCTTGCCCGCTTTCAGTGGGACTCCAGAGTCCGGCCACGCCTGTTGTGTCATGCTGTACCTCCCTGCTGTCCCGTTTCCACCACATCCAGAAACGCTCAGGGCTAAGCGAGGCTGAAATGGGAGAGCTGTCCTCTTTCTAGCTCACCCCCACCTGCTAAAAGGCCTCATGCAAAAAAGCTTCCGTGGTGCCAAGGTACCTAAATTGTCACCGACTGGACACGTACTGAGAAGCCGTCCTGGTCGGAGGTTACAGTTTGCTGCTGTGCTGCGCCACCCACCCACGTTGGTGCAGTCGGCGTAGTCCCTTATATTGCCCAGTTTGCCTCAGTCCCTTGGGTGGTCGACTCACAGAGGCTGTCCTGTAATCCCCGAACTTTAGTACATATTCTAGTTCAGTGACTGGGAACAGTTGTTTCAGAGGAAAAAGAGGCACTTGGTGTTTGAAATGCACACAATTTGCAAAATCGTGAGGTTGGGTTCAGACCCCACTTAATGAACTGGTGGAGTGCCTAAAAGTAATCGTTGAAACTGCATGCCTGGAACTTGGCTTGCTCAGAGTCTATGCAAAATCCTTCTGCAAAGGTATCATTGTTTTCCTAAGAAAATTAAATACTGATTCAGAATCCAGATTTCCCTTGCTCTCCAAGGGAGGGTTCTTGCAGGGTTCCCACCTGTACACATGGCTGGGCTGACACCCCCGCCCAACACACCTGTACATGTGGCTGGGCTGACATCACCCGCCCAACACACCTGTACACGTGGCTGGGCTGACACCCCCACCCAACACACCTGTACACGTGGCTGGGCTGACACTCCCCCGCCCAACACACCTGTACACGTGGCTGGCTGATATCCCTCGCCCAACACACCTGTACACGTGGCTGGGTTGACACCCCCGCCCAACAAACCTGTACATGTGGCTGGGCTGACACCCCCGCCTAACACACCTGTACACGTGGCTGGGCTGACACCCCCCACCCTGCTGTTTGCAGGAAACATAGGTGTCTATGCTGTGTCCATGCAGAGCCATGGATCAGAATACAGCACCTTCCAGAGGCCGAGGATTGTGGTCATTTTTATTAGTATCCTCCTCTATTTTCCTTACACACCATCCTTTTTTTTTTGAGCTAAAAACCAGTTTAAGCTCCAGCTTCTGCTCTCTGATCAGACTCACTGCCTCTCTAAATTTATAATATTTAGAATCCAAGCATTAGACTGTTTTCCCAAAACAGTGTTAACTTCCTGAAAGGTTTGTGATTCATAAGCAGCAGAGAAAACAGAACACAAACTCTGAGGCCGGCAGGATGTATTATTACCCAGGATTTAATGTCACTTGGTTTACAAGGTACACTGGTCTGTGTTAAGTATGTATCTTAATTTTTTTATGCCTTATTTAGTAATTGGATTGACTAACACCCCCCTCCCCAACACCTACTTACTTAGCTTTTAAGTGATTGATTTTCTTCTAAACTCTTAATTCCCAAAAGGATTCTGTAATCTACGTATCCATTCTTAGAGATTCGGTACACACGTGGGAATATTATTTCAACGGGCCATAAACCTAACAGCCATATTCAACCCCCTTCATCACACCCAAATGGAGTGAAACCATCACCCCATTGGGTGTTTAGCTGGGCCATCTCTAAGCAACACACTTGCACTGGGTTGTCTTCATGAGTCATATATATATTTTACTCGGATGAATGAATTAGCCAACATTCCTGTATAAGACTATTGTTCTAGCAAAAACTCACACATAAGGCTGGGAAATAAAAATCACCTATCCTCTTTTTTTCCAAGACTGGAACTAAATTTCAAGAAAGATATTAAATTATGGACACCGTCCCTCAGGGATTGGTTGTATACCGTATATACTCGAGTATAAGCTGAGTTTTTTCGGAACAAAATTTGTGCCGAGTTCGGGTTTTTCAGCACAAATTTTGTGCCAAAAAAACTCGGCTTATACTCGAGTATATAAGGTAATTTCATGCAAATAAACGTACTGGCATGATAGAGGTATTTGAAGTCTAGCATAACTCAATTAGAGAGAGGTCATCCGCATCACAAACCAAGTTCTACTTTGACTGATGGAGCACAAGTGCCATTCCCTGAGGCAAGTCCATAAGTACCCTTCTTCTCGGAAGGGGAGTGTAGTTTTTTTAATGTATGTATGCATGTCTGTATGTGTGCGTGTGTGTTTGTTTATTTGAGACAGAGTCTCATTCTGTCCCTCTGGGGTTGAGGGCCGTGGTGTCATAGCTCACAGCAACCTCAAGTTCTTGGGCTCAAGCAATCCTCTTGCCTCAGCCTCCTGAGTAGCTGAGACTACAGGTGCCCACTACAACACCCAGTTAGTTTTAGGCACAGGGTTTAACTCTTGCTCAGGCTGGTCTTGGACTGCTGAGCTCAGGCAATTCACTCACCTTGGCCTCCCAGAGTGGTGGGATTACAGGTGTGGGCCACCACGCTGGCCAGGAGGGTAGTTTTAGAAGAAAGAGAAACTTAATCTTTGACAGATGGAGACAAGACCCATCCATGATTTTGGAAGAAAGGGAAAGAGGAAGGAAGCCCAGTAGCTGTGTGTGTATGTGTGAGCACTGCAGGGGTGGGAGGCTGTTTTATAAAAATGACTTTTGACTTTTAATGCTGTGCTACCCAAACCCTTGATCTAGGACATGACAACCTCCGTGCGCACTAAGGTTCAAAGTGAAGTGCCAGTGACGTCTCCATGCTCGGTGGAGAAGTCTGCCTCCATCCTCTCCACAAGGAATGGCGTGTGCAGACCAACAGCAGGGAGGCTGGAATGCCTGGGCTAGTTACAACAACGTGGGGGAGTCAGGGCCACCATGCAGCTCTCACTAGGCCTCCTGGCTGCAGACAAGGTAAATAAAGCCCTGTGTGCCCCAGAGGAAAGTGAAAGATGTGGGCATCAGGAGTCTTTGTCCAAGAGCCAGGAAAGCCTGACTTCAGACTGGGCTCCATCCCTTTCCGGATACGGGGAGTTCTGGGCCTCA
Organism: Loris lydekkerianus; assembly: GCA_963574355.1. Taxonomy (NCBI): domain Eukaryota; kingdom Metazoa; phylum Chordata; class Mammalia; order Primates; family Lorisidae; genus Loris; species Loris lydekkerianus. Next base: position 14,139 of record CAUYPK010010145.1, read on the forward strand.
GTTCCCTCATCTCTCAGCTGACAACAAACCCCCACGTCCAGGGAGGCTTTTACACAGGCCGTGAAAAGGGGGTCTGACACACAGCAAACAGGCAATGCATATAGCTGGGATTCCTAGTCAGCCACCTTTCACAACTCCACCAGAGGCCTGACGGGCGTCAGGAGTGATCAGGGAAACCCAGCAGCCTTGCCCTGCAGCTCCTTGGCTGTCTCCTCACCAGGCCTCGGTGGTAACTATCCACCAGGCCGAGCAGCGGGCACAAAGCAAGAACCGTCCCCTTGCTTGCGGGAAGTGAGGCCTGCGCTGGGGTGTTCTTTATTTCTAGTGGCAACACAAATCCCATCTCAACACCTCACTGGTTTGCAGAACAGCATTGCTTCCAGCCTTCGGGTTCTCCCCCGCAGACATTTTCCAACTTCTCCCCTTCTAAACTAAAAGACAAACTTTGGGCATTCACCGCTCCTCCTCAGCCCTGAACAGAAAAGGGGAAGAAGGCAGGCTCTTAACGAGAGCAATTGTGTTTATTTTCTTGCCTGACCCAGTTTTCATTAAAGACACCTTCAATTAGGTTGATTTGAGGCCTTTAGAGTTGTGATTGCATAAAAAGGAAATAACCCCTTCCGCTGTGCATTATTTACTCCCAGCTACCCAGGAGGTAGGAGAATCACCTAAGCCCAGGAGTTGGAGGTTGCTGTGAGCTGTGACTCCACGGCACTCTACCGAGGGTGATAAAGTGAGACTGTGTCTCAACAACAACAACAAAAAAAAACAATACACAATATTGCCCCACCGTGATGCTTAAAGAAAATGCAGAAAAAATAGGCATGGGCTGACAACATTTCTTAAGTTCATCTGCTAAAGATGAGTAGTAATTTGGGGTTAGAGTTGTCGAGGTACCATACGGAAATTTATTTATGGTATTTCTTCTTTTTAAGCATGATTTTCAAGGTGGCAAAAGCTCCTATTAATTTGCAGTTACCTTCACAAAACAGTTTAAATTCAGTGCCAAGAGAAACACCATTTAAGAGATGCATTTCATTTAGCGTGTACTCAACAGCATTTAACATGCCTCGTTCTCCGGGAAGGCAGAGGATTGCCTCCAAACGAGGGTCTAATTGCTGTTTGATTATCTTAAAAAGTAGAATCACACAAGGCCCACTGGAGAGCTGAAAGTAGTGGTGAAGACACCAAGGGCAAACTCGTGTCCTCCCAAGAGGAGGAGCGCCTCGTTCTGAGACAGTGGAATAAGAGTACATTGGTTAAAGGGAGCGCTCACATTTTAGGAGTGTAACAAAGGAAACTACTTTGACATCATCTGAGGGGAAGGTTTCTCTTTCATTTGTTCCATTATGAAAAGATCCTTTAAAATCTTTTGAAGCAGTCCTTTGTTTCCAAGGGGACCAAAGAAAGTGAGTCTCAGTTCTGTCTTAGGCTTGTTGGAGTTTATGCTGAAGAGTCCATTGCTGAAAAGGGATGGTCGGGACAAGACTCAGGCCTTTGGGAGTTGTCTGCATGCAAGAGCCCAGAGTGGCTGGAGAATCCACCCCAAATGACCTGGTCATCCAAACTGCACCTCTCTCTCTGCATTTCTTCATGGGAACAAATTCTTTACCAACTTGAAGGCAGCAGCTCTTCCCACTGGCTTTCCACGTATGTTTTTCTCTATTCAAGTATACACTGAGTTCATTTTCATTTCACAGTCAGTAGCCAGCTTAAGACAATATTTTGAATGTGTATATTATAAGCATTTACATACATATCCTAATTCACCTTTTCTAAAATTTGCTTATCCTGCAGATGACACAGGCTTCTCGTACCATGTGGCACCTACGTTCCCCTCTCCCGGGTCACTGTAAATAAGCCTCCAGGCAGCTCTCGAAACATCTCCGTGTCCAATGACACCATGATTAAAAAAAACTGGGATCTACACATGTGGGAACTATCAGGCCAAAGATAAAATGATTTTACAAAGCAACATGTTGTGTTTTAACGGCTCAGTATAATTCACCTCACTCATAATTCTGAGACAAATACGGCTTATCACTACCCTTTTATAAATTAAGAAATGAAGCCTCAGAGAAGATAACCCACTTAAATCCCAGCAAAGCCAGGATTTAAAGTTAAGTTGCAGGTGGGGTGTGGCAGCTCACAGTGATAAACCTAGCATTCTGGAAGGCCGAGGCAGGTGGACTGCTTGAGCTGATGAGTACGAGACCAGCCTGAGCAAAAAGCAAGACCCTATCACTATTAAAAATAGAAAAACTGAGGCAAGAGGATCACTTGAGCCCCAAAGGGATCCCCAGAGTTTGAGGTTGCTGTGAGCTATGACACCACAGCATTCTACCCGGGGTGACGGCTTGAGACTCTGTCTCAAAAAATAAATAAATAGATTAAATACATAAATAAATAAATAAATTGCCTGACATTTAATACTGTGCTTTTAAGCCTCAATTTTTCACAGCTGCATGATGGAAAGACCGTCATGGAGGCACCCCCAGGTGGGTGGCGACACCCACAGAGCTCAGGAGGCCAACGTGCCCTCCAGCGTGACCCCAACTGTGGGGAAACACAGAGACAGGAAAGTTCAGGAAGAAAACGTGACAATACACGAAAACATCTCATGTTCCTTGTTCTCTTTTAGACCTTCATTTACCAAGAATCATATATGTATTATTTTACAGTCAGAAAAATCCCTCCAAAAGAAAAGAGTTCTCATTAATTTTACTGTCACATTTGCTTAGAGTTAAATGGTCCAAAAGGGTGAATGTAATCACAGAACTGTTTTTTTTTTTTTTCCTCACCAGAATTCAAATGCTTGGTAGCACCTCCATTTAAATATGAGAATATACTAGTGGAATAAGATATAGTCATTAAAAGAGTATTTCGCTCTTAGCCACATCATGGCCCTGTGTGGTGTGTGGGCCTCGTGGGGTCTCATCTCCACCTCAGAAGGCCACGGTTAGTAGAGGTGAGAAGAAAGCAGCTGCGATCCTCTACGTGAGGGTCATAAACACCCGGCACAGTGTCTATGAATAAAGTTTTATCGGCATCCGGCCATATTCACTCGTCACGCCTGGTCCATGCTACTGTCACCCGACAGCAGCAGAGCTCAGTGGCTGCAGCGTGCACCACCTAGGCCACGAGGCCCAAGCTCTGTACTGCCGGCCCGGCTCGGAAAACACTAGCTGACCTGGGCTCTCCGTCTTTCCTGCCCTGCTGCAGATTTTCCCCGTTTCTGCATCAGGAAACCACTGCCTCGTCCCTTCTTGGCTTGAAATTGTCCTTCCTGAGAACCTGAATGATGAAATCCCTGAATGTGAACATTCCTCCTAAACTTATCAAGACCCAAGAAAGTATGACGACAGAGATCTGCTATGGAAGGCTTTGAAAGGAGGGCACACACTGAAACCAGACTAATCTAAAGGAAGCAGTTATAACCCCGTCCTTTCTGATGCATAGGACCCAGGACAGAGAGAGAGAAAGAGTTCGTTCTTCACCTTCACTTCCACCCTTACTGATGAGCTGCAGTTCCGTGTGGGCAGACAACCCCAAAGGGCCACCTGCAATGTAGAAATTGCACAATGAAGGGTATGAAAACATTCAAAGTGACTTACAAGGCCAAACGCAAGTCCTCACACACAGTAGGAATTGGATCGATGTGTGTTCAATTCAATCGAAAGTTATGTTCCCTAAGAGCTACATTAATACCAAGTCCAAACATTGATGAGAACAGATCCCTTCTCTCATCTTCCCTCTGACATTTAGAGTATGGCTCAATGGTATTTCAAAAACCATTGACTAATAGGGCAGCACTTTGAAAAAGTCCGACAATTCCTCAAAATGTTAAATGTAGAGTTAACGTACGATCTGGCCAATTCCAATCCTAAGTTTCTCCACGGAAAAATGAAACACACATCCACACAAAAACTTGCATATGATTTTTTCTAACATCATTTTTTTTTTCTTTTTGAGACAGAATCTCACTCTGTCACCCTGGGTAGTGTGCCGTGGCATCACAGCTCACAGCAACCTCAAACTCTTCGGCTTCAGTGATCCTCTTGCCTCACCCTCCCGAGCAGTTGGGATTATAGATGCCCACCACAGCACCTGGCTATTTTTAGAGATAGGTTCTTGCTCTTGCTCAGCTTAAGCAATTCTCCGGCCTTGGCCTCTGTGACTGCTAGGATTACAGGCATGAGCCACCGGGCCAGACACACCACCATCTTTTTTTTTTTTTTTTTTTTTTGAGACAGAGCCTGACTATGTCACCCTCGGTAGAGTGCCATGGTGTCACAGCTCACAGCAACCTCAAACTCTTGGACGTAAGTGATTCTCTTGCCTCAGCCTCCCAAGTAGCTGGGACTACAGGCGCCCGCCACAACACCTGGCTATTTTTTTGTTGCATTTGTTTAGCTGGCCCAGGCCGGGTTTGAACCGGGCCACCCTCGGTGTATGTGTCTGGTGCTATACCCACTGTGCTACAGGCACTGAGCCCCAACATCATTATTCTTAACAGCCAAAAATAAATACAACCCAAATGGCGAATGGATAAACGAACACAGTCTACCCATGATAAATCCATACACTGGATCTTATTCTGCCATAAAAAGGAATGATACAAGCTATACCACAAATGAACCTTAAAATATTTCACTGAGAGAAACCAGTCACAAAAATCCATACGATAGTTTACAACTGTGTTTTTATTAACAAACTACACTTTCCAAATACTTAAGTCAATACTGAAATATATATACATTTTTAACTTGTTAAAAAATAATTTACGTATGCCTGGTTTTAAACAAAAGGACCTCAAACAATAAGGTTCTTATTTTAGTTAAATTTATCATTTTTAACAGTTTTAACTGTTTCTCTTCAAACAGTAAAGCAAAAATCTACCCTAAATTTTCATCTTTATGTCTTAAAATTACCAAAGTTCCACAGGGTTTTATTTTGTTTTGCTAAAATAAAAGATTAAATAAAGAACCGGAAATCCTGAAACAAGAAAGTGAAATAAAACTCTAATATCCCAAATGCCAAAAGATTAACTTTTAAAGAATTTTTTTTGGGAGGAGCAGTGCCTTTAGTTTTGGACACAGGCTTCAACTCTTGACACCCACGTACAAACGATGGCTTGCTATTCTGGAAACCTTAGCATGTCATTTATAAATTTATAAAAAGCAATCTATGTGATTTTCTGATAGGTTTCAAGGTTAAGTAGCAAATCACTTTGCAGAAACTAATAGAGCACAGAATGAAGACACAGGAGCCAAAGTCTCTTGTCTCTACTCACGTGCCCAATTATAGTTAACTTTTCTGCCTAATCATAATTCATAGCACTGACAAGAGAGGTTGACTTTAGAAGCTGCCCTCCTTATCTGGTGAGACTCGACCCAGAAGAGTTCATTGCAGCTCATTCAGGATCCGAAATTCTTAGAAGGCTAATTCCTCGTTTAGAATTAATGACACAGCTTTTACTGATTTAATGATGCGCTAGCCACTACCTTCAATTTCAGCAAAGAGAAAGACCAGCAACTTCCTCCTGGGAAAAAAAAAAAAATCACACAGGGGATGTTCCGTTTTGGCCAAATGCAGTTCTGCTTCTCAAATGCACTTCAGGTAAAAAGACACGGATCTGATGGCATGCGGGCTGCTTACCTTTAGGGTGACTTCATCTGTACACCTTTGGAGCAGAGGGCTTCCCCGCATCCGATCATAGAAATGGCAAGGTGTCCACAACAACCAGCCTGAGGAGAAACAGAGAGACTTGGAAAAACACAATGACTTGTGTTCACCTCTGGCCACTCTCCTCCACTCCTCCTCACTTGGACTTAACACACTTGATCAACTCACCATTTTTCTGTCTTTGTCCTTAGCAGAGACTAGAAGGTATTATTTGCAAAGTGAAATAAAGGGAGAAATTTAAACGGCCAGTGAGGCATTACTATGCATGTAGAAATTTGGAAAGAGTCCCAAAATAGACAATATTAACGGAGACATTTGCTACTGCTATTATTTAAGGATTAATGACTGTGCACTGGAAAACATCTTTGTTTTCAGGACAGTGCCGCGTGCAAACTACAGATACATTAACCTGTAAACACCCTTAGGAGAAGACAACACACTTCAATGAAACTTTACACTTTGCTTGAGCTATTTCAGACAACCCTGATGTGCACACTTGTGTATGTACCCAGCCTCATGGACTATACTCATAGAAACACAGGAACACGTGGAGTATTTTTTCCTTTGGCTCCACCAAAATAAAGGAGAAAAAAAAGGTACCAACTAATACATCTCAAGTTTTCAATTACTGTCCAAACCTAGCTATGTCTATAGTCCATAAAATGATAATCCTTTATATCAAAAGGATTATCATCTGTTAGTCACTATAAACACTAAACAGTCAACCAGCATTTACTTAACAATATTTACCTTTTTCCTTATAAAATTTCTTTGGCTGTAAATGAATCCAGCTTCCTGGAGTTTAAATTATCCATTATCATCTACAAACTCAAGAACTAAGTAAATTCAATGTCTGCTATTTTCTATAAATTCTTAATTCCATCGTTTTAACTTGTAATAAAAAGGTGCCAGGTTTAATATAATTCAAATGCACAAGCAAAGCTATCAGTGAAGGTGTTTCTTATTAGTGAATTTATATAGAAACTCATTTTAAGGAAATTCAAGTAAATTGTTCCTACTGAGTCATGTTTATAGCTACGCTATTTAAAGGAAAGAGATTAAATGAATTCTACAGGCGCCTAAGTTTCGTTACAACACTTTAAAACCAGTAAGAATATATGAGATAAAAGTAATAGCCAAGGCAATTTTAAAAAAGTTTCCACTGAAGAAATATAATGAGAATTAAACAAAATTAATCTTTGAATAGAAATTAAAGGGCACCAGAATGAAGCAGGTACAGGGAATATTGATTTTGCTTATAAATAAAAATACAATTATGAAAAAAATTTTGCATTGGAGATAGAACAGGACAGTACTCGTTACAGCTAGCTGAAGCAGAAAGTAAATTACTATTTTAAAGCTCGGGCTGTAAATTACCAGGGGGTGAGGGGGAACCCTTATGATGAAATTGCTAAATATCATAAAGTATCAAAATACAAGCAGATGTCACCACAATAAGCTCCAAATTGCTTGTAAATTAAAACATTAAAATCCATAATAATTCAATAAGTAATTAATATACAAACAGTTCTTATTACAAGCTGTTCAGGAAAAAGCTTTAAAGTCAAATTCCTATTCTTTGGTCCAAAACAGATGGTAACTCACAAATTAGAGTCTTGCAATTGAAGATTATCTCTTATATATGTTGTTAAACTCAATAACTATAATTAACTTATCATCTGTGTGTGATCAACACAAAAAATGGAAATTATGAGTCGGGTTAATAACATTCTTCTGGTTATGCAACATGTCAAAACTAATTAGTTTACGGCTAGAAACAATACATTAAAATGAGAAAGCAGACCTCCCAATACCTTGCCAAGATGGACTTTCCCATTATGAAGTACATAAATAAAACCATTATCAATAAACAGTGCTGGTGAGAATGTTTATAGATTGCAAAATGTTTGTGTGAAATACAAATGATCCTAACAAATGCAATACATTATTTTTAAAAGTAAATGCCAAAATTTGATATATATAAAAGGCCTTCTAACTTTCTGTGAGTGCTCAGCTCTTGGCGTGGTGCACACATGCACGGACTGTCCTTACACATGGGAGGTGGAAAGTCACGGGGAAGGTTCTCTACGCTGAAACAACACAGCACGTTAGAGCTTCTCCATAGAAGGTGGGTTAGAATAGTTAATGCTGCTACATATATTGAAAGAATTAAACACAAACACCACAACCAAATAAAATATAAAATAATTTAGGAAGTACTAATTCATCAGTCTTCCTCTGAAGCCCACTTGTCTACATCTCTTGCTAAGAGACCCCAGGGGTTCTGATACAGAGTTCTTGCCAATGGTATAGCGGTATGAACTTTGCTCCCTGTGAGTTGCTGAGAGCCAGTTCTGACATTTAGGACAGAAGGAACTTGCACCCACTGTGCGCTTAGAAATCTGTCACCTGCCCTTCTCAGACTACTGTCCACTCTTAGGCTGTTACTCATGAAAGAAAATGCATTTTCCTGCTTGAGCCAGGGTATTTTTGATGTTTAGTCTATTCCCTAGGTAGGAATTGCTGGGGGATGAGCTCTGTCTTCCTCAATCTATCCGTGCTTCCCTCATATCGTCCAAATGACACATTACGCTTTCTCTGTCCTAATAGGAGGACTTTCCCACCTTTCTCCACCTGATTGCCACAGTGTAGGCTTGACTCCAATCGCATACCTAACAAAGTGAGCTTATGACAGAATGCGAGACTGAATCAGTGATGCATACTGCATACAACCAATCAGAACTCTGACACACCCTACACACAACCAGTTAAAACTGTGCTGCACACTACATACAACCAATTAGAACTGTGATGCCACACACAATCAATCAGAACTGTGATGCACCCACATACAATGAATGAGAACTATGACGCACCTACACACAAGCAATCAGAACTATGATGTACCCCACATACACCCAATCAGAACTTAACTGTACCCACACACATCCAATCAGAACTGTCATGTACCCCACACATTACCAAGGAGAACTGATGCACCCTACACACAACCAGTCAGAACTATGATGTACCCCCCACAAAACCAATCAGAACTGTGATGCACCCATACAACCAATCAGAATTGTGATGTATCCCATACACAGCCAATCACTACTGTGATGTACCTACATACAACCAATCAGAACTGTGATGCACCCACACAACCAATCAGAATTGTGATGTATCCCACACACAGCCAATCACTACTGTGATGTACCTACATGCAACCAATCAGAACTGTGATGCATCCACACACAACTAATTAGAACTGTGACGCACCTCCCACACAACCAATCAGAACTTTCATACACCCCATACACAACCAATCAGAACTGTGACTCACCAACATACAACCAATCAGAACTATGATGTATCCACATACAACCAACCAGAACATTACAGCAGCTGATTACACGCTTTGTAACATAGCAGACTTCACAATCTGTCTACCACATTCATTTCTTCATAACTTCTGTCTTAACTTCATTGTAAAATGGCAGGGGGAAAAAAGCAGCATTTTTACATGGATACTGGCATTCATTAAGCTTTCTTTGGAGGAATTTTCAGTTTCTTGGGGGAAAGCACAAAAATATCAAGGGATCATTTTTAAAGCAATGGACACAGCAAGGTCTGTGGTTGTTTTCCTAATTTTTCAAATTCTCCATGTCCAAGCACAAGCACCAGTTACCATTTTGCCGGTGTCTGTGTTCCTGGGTGGCAGCTCACCCACACGGCTGTTTTACGTTCACTGTGGCTGGAATAGAGCTAAGCACAGGTGAGCCAGGAACCTACTAATAACTGCCCATCTTCACATTCTCCACCCAACCACTGTCTCATAAAGGTGAAAAGTCACAAGACCTAGTCAAATATTGCCCGAACTCCAAGGCACCTCAGCTACATTTCATCCTAAATGCAAATCATCCACTTTTGTTGCCTTTCAAAGCCTGTCTACTTTTCAACAGTGCTCTGTGAACATCTCTGTAGATCTGTAAAACCACTGTATGGAATTTCTAAATTGAAAATAAATGCTGGTGCAAGGCAATGAGTAAGTCTTCTTTTTAATAACTACACTTTCAAATTTAAAATGGCACGGTCCTCGAAAGCGGTCCTTTTGGGAAACCATATTCTTTCCTACTAGGAAAGTGTTCGCAGTTTGAAAACTCATCTGAAGTGACTTTCAGAACCTCTTTACTCAAGAAAAAACAGAGTATCGCCCCTCGGGCTCTTACATAGACACTCCCCTGAACCCCACATGGCTGGGCTTTTTGTTTTCAGTCAGGGTAAAAAAATTACTGAACATATAAATCAACCACTTGAAAGTGTCCAATTTAGTGCATTTGGCATATTCAAATGTTGTGCAACCATCACCTCTGTCAAACCCCAAAACACTTTATTCACTGCAAAAGGAGACTCCATCCCCATGAGGCACTGGCTTCCCTCCTCCCTATCCCAGGCCTGGCAGAGGCCCCTCTGCTTTCTGTCTCTGGAATTTGCCTGTTCAGGGCATTTCATATAAACGCAGCCATACAACAGACGGCCTTTGTGTCTGGCTGCCTGCACTGAGCGTGTTCCCAGGGCTCACTCGTGCCATCGCTGTATCAGTGCCCCAGCCGCCCCCCCCAGCCTGAATGCTCTCACACTCTGCGCACGGCTGCCTTTTCTTTGTCCATTGAGCAGCTGACGAGCATTCTTGGCCACCGTGAATGGTGCTGCTCTGAACTTTCCCGTACAATCCCGGTTTGAGTCCCTGTTTCCTGTTCATAGTTCAGCTAAATCTCCCCCTGCCCAGGAATACATGATGTATAGGCCGGGCAGAGGGAGGCCGAGGTGGAGCACGCCAGGACCTGGGCAGAGGAGCAAACACGCCAGCTCCAGTGGGCAGAGCAGCCACACATGGGACAGACCCACAGGAAGGAACCAAGGAATTTGTCAGCACCAGTCACGGTGGGCCAGACCCTGCTTGGTGACAAGCCCACACCATGTATAGGGCTGTACACACTCACTTGCCAGCTGCCACTGCACACTGAGCATCCCTCTCTGGCAGCCTAATCTACACCAGGCACCTGCCCAAAGATAAAAACATCATGCAGTATTTATTTGTTTTTGCTTGGAATAAACAAAGCAGCATGCAATATTGATTACACATGTTTCCGTATTTTAATACTGTGGTTCTCAGGCAGGGGTGACGGTTCCTCTCCACGCCCCAGAGCATATTAGGCAATGACTGAAGGTATTTTTGAATGCCCCCACTGGAGGTAGAGGCATTCCTGGCTACTCTTGATAAAACACTATTACATTTGTATGATAAAGTTCCTGCCTGTGGAAGTGAGGCACAGAGCAGACCAGAGGCCACCTGCCAGCAGCCAGCAGCAGCCAGCCAGCCACGTGAGGGAGCCATCATTGGCACAGGCCCGCCACTTCCATCACACCTTCATATGACTGTAGCTCTGTCTGATATCTCACCTGCGACTTGAGGAGAGACAGACCCCCAGCCAGGTCAGCCAACTAAGTCTCACCAGCATCCCTGCCCTTGAGAATCTAACACCTCCGGGAGGCAGGTGGGACAGATACCGAGCGAGGGGCCTTCTCGGCAGGTACCTCATAAAATAGGGATAATGATTGGCAGGGCTGCAGCTAGGAAAGCCTAGAACCAAATGAACTTGGAAGCCAGTCAACCAGAGGTTTAAATTCAGTAGAGAAGCGTTTGCCAAAGCAAGGTCTTCAGAGCTATGTTTCACAGGTTGTTTAAAAGGTATTTAGTGTGCATCACCTGAAAACCAGCTCCACGATCCAACAGACTTTGCAACACTGGGCTAAAGTTAAAAAGTATTAATAGCCAACCCATATGTCGCACGTGTTGTGTGCCTGGCTCTCTCTAAAGTGTTTAACTTACTTAGTCCTTCTAATAAATCACTCTGAATATTGAAAGGGCTTAGAACACTAAGTCCTTATATACTCATATATCAATAATTATGCCCATCGGAAGTGATGGTCGCCACTTCTAAGGCAACCCTATGAAATAGGGCTACAATTATCCCACTTGTACAGCTGAGGAAATGGAAGTAGTGAGGGGCAGATGCCTGCCAAGCCCCAGGCTGAGAAGTGGCAGAGGGTGTGAACACTCCATAGTCCACGCTGGTACAATGGGCAGGTTTTGCCCCCTTTTTACTTACAGGAGGATTTGCTTAAAGCTCTGATAAGCCATTGTGCATTGTGAGGTACAAAGACTGGGACAAAGAATTCGGGATTTCCCGTGAATTCCACCTGCCACAATCTCAGGAGGAATGTTCACTGATACCTTCTGTGTCCCAGGCACCGATAGCAGCAGTGAGGTTCGGATAGTGCCAGTGTGGGTCTAGCCGCTTGCCTATATGCACAATAAGTGACCACTGGACTCTCATGACTTCATCTCAGCTTTGAGCGGCCGGTGGTGCATGTTCTGTGAAGCACCTGCTCCACCCAGCTGTCCTGCCAAGGGTGTCTCTGTACAGACCATGTCCACACAGACAAGGCCACTCCATCAGGGGTCCTCAAACTGCGGGCTGCAGGCCACATGAGGCAGTGTGATTGTATTTGCTCCCATTTTGTTTTTTTACTTAAAAATAAGACGCAATTCTTGTGTTCATAGTTTTTTTTTTTTTAACTATAGTCCGGCCCTCCAACGGTCTGAGGGATAGTGAACTGACCTCCTGTTTAAAAACTTTGCAGACCCCTGCACTAGACTTTGCCTAGCTACCCCCACTTTCTCTGAGAAAGACTTTTCACATGTTGAAATTTTAAAGACAATTTTTTGATTGACTTTGAGTACACCAGTTACTAAACACTCCAATAAATTGAGATTATAGTGTTGGAAGACTGTATGTTCTCCAAGAGAAATATAAAATCAATGTGCATTTTGTTTTAAGACTTTGGAAGCTTGGAGTGTAAAGATGGCAGTACTTGACGAAAATGAATGTAAGTGTGCCAAGATGGTAATGACTCATAAAAATACATGTTACTTTTAATATAATAATAGTGTCAAGAAGTGGAGCGGCTCTGCATGAGCCTCCCTCCACTGGGAATTAAAATCAGGCCACCATCCTCATTTCTCTCCTTACTCACCAAACTATGAAAATAAGTACGGTGGGGTGGAAAGTCATAGCATATTAATTATTTCCTCATATGCTATTCCATTTAAAAAAATTCAGTTTTGAAATACTCTTTAGATTTTTTTTTGCCTCCATGCAGAATGTATGCCCTTCTCTGTTTACATGTATTCCTGAGAGATAACACAAGAGACCTCTTCCCTTTTAAAGTTATATTTATGACACAGGAAAAATATTTTATGTTATTTTCTCAACGATTAATGACTCTAATATGGCATACAAATTTTAAAGACAGCGCAGAGGCTCATACCTGTAATTTTTTTTTTTTTTGCAGTTTTGGCAGTTTTTGGCTGGGGCTGGGTTTGAACCCGCCACCTCTGGTATATGGGGCCGGCACTGCCCAACTCATACCTATAATTTCAGCTACCTGGGAGGTTGAGGTGGGAAAGTTGCTTGAGGCCAGGAGTTCAAGACCAGCCTGGGCAACATAGCAAGATCCCATCTATAATAAATAAATAAATAAATAAATAAATAAATAACTACATGCATATACAGAGAAAGAGATAAGCTGAGTGCAAATTAGCATGTATGTTATAAGCAAACTAGAAAGCTATAAATTAAAACCAACGAATATTTTAAAAGATTTTTCTTTTCAAAACAGTCTGCATGGTTAAACAATAGAAATCAGTGCTCCATGTCTATAGATAAAAATAGGAGTTTGAATGTTTTAGAATCAACATTTCAGTAATGTCTTCCATAGAATGTAATTTTGGGAGTGCCATCAGTTTTCCTTTAGTACATCGATGGATTGTCAATGTACAAAATGTGAGAAACAGATTTTGGTAATAAGTTTTATTTATATTTGACAATGGGGGAAAATGGTCACTGTAGGAGCACAACCACAGTGCTGACAGTTACCCGGCTTATTTCTGATATTTCCTCCATGTGCTAACAACCTTCAGATACTCTACATGATATCAGGCACATGTCCAAAAACTTTCTGTACAACCCGATTCTAGAAGGTTCAAGACAGATTGATTTTTATCATTGTTTCCCAAACCGGGTTTAGTGTTCATTCATAAAATACTAGTTCTGAGAAAAGATAACATACGTTACTTAAAACGGGGACTTTATGATTAAGTAAACTTGAGAAATTCCCTCCGCTAAGAAAGGTGAAACTGGCTCAGTGCCTGTGGCTCAAGAGGCTAAGGCGCCAGCCACATACACCTGAGCTGGCGGGTTCAAATTCAGCCCGGGCCCGCCAAACAACAGTGATGGCTGCAACCAAAAAACAGCTGGGCATTGTGGCGGGTGCCTGTAGTCCCAGCTACTTGGGAGGCAGAGGCAGGAGAATCGCTTGAGCCCAGGAGTTGGAGGTTGCTGTGAGCTGTGTTGCCATAGCACTCTACCCAGGGCGACAGCTTGAGGCTCTGTCTCAAAAGAAAAAAAAAAAAGGTGAAACTGATTCAAAAAGAAAATCCCAAGCAGGAAAAACATCACAGAAAATCCCAACAAGACATAATCCATGTCTTGAAAATGGGTGCTAAAAGAAACTTCTTATAAAAGCAGCCACAGAAAAAACATAAACCATATGTAAAAGAAAAAAGATAACAAACACCCCAGACTTTTTTCCAAGAACCATGCAAGCCAGAAGTCAATGGAATGAAATCTTTAAATTGCTGCAAGAATCTATCAATCTAAAACTCCACACTCAGATGAAATTTCTCTCAAAAAATAATGGCAAAGGGGCCAGGTATAGGAGGCCGAGGTAGGTAGAATTGCTTAAGCTCAGGAATTCAAGACCAGCCTGAGCAACAAGAGCAAGACCTCATCTCTACCAAAAACGGAAAAATTAGCTGGGTGCTATGGTAGGTGCCTGGGGAGGCTGAGGCAAGAGGATCGCCTAAGTCTAAGAGTTTGAGGTTGCTGTGACCACAGCACTCTACTGGGGTGACAAAGTGAGACTCTGTCAAAAAGAAAAAAAAAGCAAAATACAGACTTTTCCAGACAAGCAAAATAAGAGAGAATTCACTGCCAGTACACCTGCACTACTGGAGATATTAAGTCCTTTAAGCAGAAGAACGGCCTAAGATGGAAATGGTAAATGACATAGTCACTACAGGAGTAAATATAAAAATGTTTTTTCACTTGAAAAATTCTTTGACAGATAACTGACAGCTGAATGGAAAATCAACAGCTATGTATTGTGCTGTTTCTAACATGTATAAAAGTAAAGTGCAGCAGAGAGGTGGGGAAATGGGAAGAGGATGAACGCGCACCGTTGAAGGTTCTGACGCGAGGCAGTCAAGTAGCATCCAAATTTAAAAACGAATACTGTAAACACTAGAGCAACCCCCTGAAAAATAAAGCAGTGCGTTACAGCTGGTAACAAATTCAAAAACAACTACCCACGGGCAAATGGGACAGCTACTCTGATTAAAAGCCTAACACTAAAATTTCAAAAGATTTAAAAACCCAGACTCGACCCTAACTGTAACAACCCACTCTGAATCCCTATCTATTTTGTTATCGACCATAGGTGTGTATACTATCAATACATCTCAAGTTGTATCTATTGGCTATATACCTTATGTACAATTGGTTTTCTGCACCCGTAGGTTCTGCATCTGCAGGTCAAAATTACTTTGAGATAAATGAATAAAAAATAATGCAAATTTTACAAAATATACAGTATAACAATTATTTACACTGTACTCAGGATTTGGTAATCTAGGGATGACGTAAAGAAGGAGGTGCAGAGCATACGTGCAAACGCTCCCCCACTTTATATAAGTGGTTTGAGTAGGCCTGGGTTTTGGTATCCTCAATGGTCCTGCAACCAATCCCTGGGGGATACTGAGGGACGATACAGCCCTCACCTTTGGCCTAAGGGTTCTGTTCAGCTGTTCACTAAAACACATTAAAAGGACTCACAGATACACTGAACCATCAAATTCTCCAGAAGATAATATCAGGAAGTCACGGTCTTTGCATCTATAGACACCAGAGCTGAGGTAAGTGTTTCGACTCATGCAATCAATAGGGAGGGAAGGGTAGCTGGCTTCCCAGAGGTCCTCCTTTCCCCAGTGCCACATAGCCAGTGATCTTGAGGCACTCCCCAGGAAACCTCAGTTTTCAGAGTCTGTTTCTTGGCCAGGCACGGCAACTCATGCTGTTAATCCCAGCACTTTGGGAGGTCAGGGCAGGAGGAACATTTAAGGCCAGGAATTCAAGTCCAGTCTGAGCAACACAGCAAGACCCCCTCTGTACAAATAACAGAAGACTTAGCCAGATGTGGTGGTGGCCATCTACAGTTCCAGCTACTAGGGAAGCTAAGGCAGGAGGAGGATCACTTGAGCGCTGAGATTCAAGGCTGTAGAAAGCTACGATGACGCCAGTCAACTCTAGTCCAGGTCGGAGAGTTAGACCATGTCTCAAAAAAACAAAACTAAACTAAACTCTGTTTCTTGAGGAGCCCTCTTAGAACATGGATCCCAAGAGCGTGCCTGGTCCATATCACCCTCGCTCCCCACAAATACCTCCATGGTGAATGCTGTTACAGTTTTTTTTCTTTTTTAATCAAAGAAAATGCCAGCATTTTACATCTTTCATGAGCAATGCTGAAGCTCGGCATTTTAAAACACACACACACACTTGCATCCAACATGCAGAGACACACAGGAACCCCCAAATACACCACAGAGAGATGAAAAGTTCACACTGTCCTAACTTGTCCCATTTGGCTGCACAGTTTACTATCCTTCCCTTTCTGAAACTGAGCTTAACAGATGGGAGAAGGATCTAGATATGGAAACAGAAGGGAGGAGAGCTCTAGAGCCTCAGAGCTGGGGAACGCACATAGTTTCTATAAAATGGCCCAACAGCCAGTGTCTGGGACTTTGCAGTCACACTGCTCAACTCCGCCTGGCAGGTACTGACCATCTGTCAGCAGATGGGTGTGGGTGTGTTCCAATAAAACTCTATCTACTAAAACGGGTGGCCAGCAGGGTTGGCCTACGGGCAGTAGCGCACCGAGTCCTGCCTTGGAGCAGTACGGAAGTAGATTGATTACACTGTGCACGCGTAATGCATCACTGACAGATAACCCACTAATATCATCAGGCTGACTGTGCACCTACCTATCTTGCAAAGGAATAAGGGTTTTACCCCACCAGTGATGCAGGTCTTGAGAACTCTCCTCATCTTTGAGATATCAGGGGACATTGACGCTGTGGGGACAGAGCTTTAGGGAAGACTAAATTCATGTAACGTGAATTCACATATTGAAATAAAGCCACACACACAGGCTTGTAACGAACAGTGGTTATTATGTCACATGGCGGGAACAGCTGTACTGGTAAGTGGGTTTTTGTTCTATTAATTTTTTCAGACATAAAAAGAGAACATAAACAAGATATACTTTATGTATGATTTTGCCACAATTAAACAAAAATTTTAATACCAAGATGAAGCTACACACGTTTTCCTCCAATCACTCCCACGGGCTAAATAAGGAGCAGTTTCTTTAAGAGACTTAAAACAACAATACAAGGCAAAGTGTAAGGGAGTGAAGGTGTCATTTCATATGGAACACAATCATATTTATCTATGGTTTTCATATATGGAAATGTATCGCCTGAGTCTCAAACTACATTTGTTTAATGAGCTAGTGTATTTGAGAAAGGGAGAAAAAAAAGGGTGCAATGGAGGGCAGGGGAGAAAGAGAATAGATTGAGCTCTAGCAGATGCTAAAATTCTTAAAATTGTATGTTTTGGTAAAGAGAACATTAAAATATTTTAGCGGCTTCCACAGTTAATCAGCATTGGCCTTGGCACATTTAATTACATGGCTACCTTATTTAACAACACCTCCGTGCTGTAGCTCCTAAATGGTTTCCTCTGCCCACCTTTCTCTTTCTGCTTCCACTTCAGCAGTTTGAAAGGCAACAGGCTGCTGCTTCTTCATGCAAATGTGATTTCAAACAAGATTTCAAAAAGAGAAAACAGGATGCCCCATTTCCTACAAAAACTAAATATAGGGAAAATAAAATTTAGGTACGAGCTTCCTCGTTTACGCTTAGCCTTGGGCCTGTTCAAATTTCTCTCGGGTCCTCAGATCACCCTCACGAATTAAATAAAACAACAGGCTAGATGTGAACTGCAGGCGACCCACAGCAGAACAGGGTGTGCACACTCTGTGTGCTTTAGCCGCTGGGAGTGAGACTTCTGACAACGAAACCCTCTGGACAAAGTGCTGCCCTAAAACAACAGTTTGAAGATGTCATTTAAGGGAGCAGGTGGACTCCGTGGCAACTTAACTTTTACCAAATCACCCTCGGTTCAGAGAACAGCTCTTTGAGAGAAGAGAAAAAGTCAAAAACACCCTACAGTTACAAGCTTGACATTTGCATGATTTTATAGAAATATCACAGATTAAAAATAGAAGACTGTGGCTCTCAGTTGAGTGCAAACCTTATCCAAAAAAAAAGTAACTGAATTTGAGAAGTCATTCCTCAGCTTTGTTCCTTCACTACCCAGAAATTTACCTCCTCGTCAATGGAAATAGTTCCTTAAAAGACGTGCTAAGGAAGCCAAAGTTTGAAATTACAAAAGAAAAGGAGATGTACCTGAAATGAGAGAGCCCCAAGACCTGGGTGGGGTTTCGCACTTGGAGTTAGAAGGGAGGCTGGAGCTACTGTACACGCCAAAAGGTGACAAATGAAATTTATGACCGTGTGATTGATTCGGAGAGAACTTGACACACCTACTCAGACCCTTGGAAAAGCCGACCCAGATGCAGAGCTCTGTTGGCAAAGCAGTCAACAGATGGAAACATGCTTTGTTTGATTCCTTATCATTTCAACCCAGCAAACCATTCCACTCTGTGGGCCATACAACTGCTTGACTGTGCTGTGCTGAGAACAGTCGTGGACAGCGGACATAAGCAGCAGCCGCAGCTGTGTTCCAATCTGAACTGCAACTGTACACAGTGAAATCTGAATCTCATAGCATCTTCATGGATAGTGATATAGTATTCTTCTTCTGATTCTTCCAATCATTTAAAAACAGAATAAACATCCTGAACTTGTTGACGGTCCAGATGTAGGCACTGGCTACATTTGGCCTACAGGCTCAGGTTCATTACCCTTTCTGTTTAGAGAAGATGAGTCATGGTGAGATTCCGTTTCAATCACATCTCCCAAAGATTATGGATATTTGCACCTCCAGTGTTCACAGCTGAATCATTCACAACAGCCAAATAACAGATGAAAACAACCCAAGTGTCTATCAGTAGATGAACGGATAAACAAAATGCTGTACAGATAGACAGCGGCATATTATTCAGCCTTTAAAAAGAGCAAAACTCAGCTAGCGCCTGTAGCTCAGTGGTTAGAATGCCAACCCCGTGCACCAGGGGTGGCGAGTTGGAACCCGGCAGGACCTGCTCAACAAACAAAAAGAAGGAAACTCCGACAGACACTGTCATGGATAAATCCTGGGTCACTACGCTCACATAGAGAAAGGACACACACTGTGCAACTCACTTACATGAAGTACCCAGAGAAGTACAAAATACAGGGCGGCACCTGTGGCTCAAAGGAGTAGGGCGCAGGCCCCATATGCTGGAGGTGGTGGGTTTAAACCCAGCCCCACCAAAAACTGCAAAAAAAAAAAAAAAAAAAATACAGAAGGAGACTATAGAAGGGCTGTCTCCAGGGGCAGCAGAAAGAGAGAAAGGACAGTTGGGTTATAGCCTTCATAGGAAAGCTTCGTAAGAAAGCTCTGGGTACTTCATGTAAGTGAATTGCACAGCGTGAGTCCTTTGTCTATGTGAGCATAGTGACCCAGGGTTTATCCATGACTGTGTCTGTCGGAGTTTCCTTCTTTTTGTTTGTTTAGCAGGTCCTGCCGGGTTCCAACTCGCCACCCCTGGTGCACGGGGTTGGCATTCTAACCACTGAGCTACAGGTGCCTAGCTGAGTTTAGAGAAAGGGCCATGGGAGGGGAAGGGAGGGGAGAGGTTAGGGTGGAGGTAGGGTAATGGGTGGGGCCACACCTACGGTGCATCTTAGAACGGGTACAGGCGAAACCTACTAAATGCAGAATACAAACGTCTGCATACAATAACTAAGAAAATGTCATGAAGGCTGCGTTGAACAGTTTGATTAGAATATTTCAGATTGTATATGAAACCAGCACATTGTACCCCTTGATTGCACTAATGTACACAGCTATGATTTAACAATAAAATAAAAGAGACAGAAAGGACAGTTTTTGTGGGAAGATGAGAAAGTGCTGGAAAGGGTGGTAAATATACTTAATGTCACTGAACAGTAGAGTAAAAATGATACATTTTATGTTATATATGCATATTTTACCATACAAAAAGACTACAATGAAAATCAAAAACTTCAACCCAAATATATTTCTTCCAAAGATGCTTCGGTTGACTAAAGAGAAAACTAGAAAGATCAAAAAGTATTATGAGAGTGAAATGTGTATTCATTTCTTTTAAACCAGTCCAAGTCAAGAATATACGAAGTATTAGCTTTCTTTTCTTTTTTTCTCTTTTTATAAGCCAGATGCAAGCCCGTAACTGAAATAAAAAATGAACAATTTTTTTTGTTCATTTTTTACAATTTGTTCTGCCTGGCAGGAGATGGCAGAAGCCTTTGTAATGTAATTGTTCATTTACAAAAATGAACAATGTAATTGTTCGTTTACAAAAATGAACAATTTTTTCAGTTATTTCCAATTCTAAAGTGTCATTTGAATATAGTTCCTGGCGGAATACAGGCATTTCCTACAAGCAGCCTCAGAATTTCAACAGTTTCTGGAACTTCTGAATGTTCATCAAACTTATAAATCTGAAGCCAGCTCCTGTCCTTTAAGAATTTAGCTACATGAGAGCCAAACAGCACATTTTGGTTCATTAAGTTTGTATTAATCTGTGTGGTTTGGAAATGCAATGCATGTTCTTATTAAATCAAGGTTAATCATAAAGCCATTCAAAAAAATTAGCACATCACACTGTTATGTAACACTCAGGACTGAAATGTGGTTGTCAGCAAAAACCCCAGAAGTCCAAGGGAAACAGACACTTAGATCTAATGGAGGCTGCAACATTTCTCTCCACCTTGGATAAAAACTGCAAAGTCAGAAAAAGTGGGGGGGGGATGGAATTTAATCAAAATTCTTAATCTAAGCTGTTCACCTTATTTACAGAAAAAGGGGAGAGTCTCTTAAAGTAAGACAAGGATACTAATCGATATTGATGTATATTAAGGTATATTCTCTCCAGAAGTGTCCAGACGGCAAGGGCACCATCTTCTCATCTCCCAGGGGGTCTCTATGTAAACACGGATAGTTATTAAATGGATTTCCAAACCTTTGGGCACCATAAGTCCCTGAAAGGCATGTATCTGACCTCTGGGTGCCCCTTGGTGCCTGCTGTCCCCTCTTCCCTCTAACGTGGCAACCTTCTGACCCAAACCACTCACTCACGTCACCTTGTTTATCTCTGTGTCTGGATGTGTCCCTCTCATCAAATTATCTCTCTTCTCTGTCTGTCTGCTACTGGTCTCCCACCTGCCAGCAAACCCCAGCAGAGCAAGGGCCTGTGTGTCCACTACACTGAGCGTGGGGGACACCTAACGTAGGAAACGGAAAGAAACATAATAAACAGCTCAGTAAACAAGAGCCTGTGCACAAACATTCCACCTTAAAACAATGTGCAATAGAAGAAGGGGCATTTACAACACCACGCCCTCCAAGGCTGCACTTTCCTTCCTGCAGACTCCACTGAAACAGGCCTTGGGGCTCTTGGGGGCGTTTATAAGGAGCATTGACTACGGCCATAAAGTGAATGGAGCAGTGGAGGCTGCACGGTGCACGGTGCCGTATTCCTCTCAGCTTGTATGGTTATGAGCGGATGGGCTCCTCGCAGGAGCCTCTGTCCCCTCACTGCCTACAGTCAGAGTTTAATATCATCATAATGTAAAACTTACAGCCGAGTTGGTCTGACACATATGCAATTACTAGACTTCACACATTACCAGGAAGTCTAATAATAAAAATATAAATGGCAACTCGTTCTTATAAAGGCTTCTGCCATCTCCTGCCAGGCATGATTTATACGTGCACAGCAGGAGGGAGTGAACGGGAGGCCAGCCAGGTAGGTGAATCCCACCTGCCTAAACCTTGCTTTCCACTTCCTCCAAAAGGACGCTGGAGGACAGATGCCCAGGCACAGGGTGGCAGGCTCACAGCTGGAAGCTGGCCCGCCTGCCGCGCCTCCCCGAAGCTGGCCCAAGCTTGTCCCAGGCCTGTTCAGGTGCTGTCCCTCCACTGTAACTACCTACTTCAAGTGTAATACACATAGAATGTGAGTGCACAGGGGGCCAGTAGGTGCTTGCGCGTGTGTGTGTGTGTGTGTGTGTGTGTGTGTGTGTGTGTGTAATGAAGATGAGGTTGGCTGCATGAGAGACAGCGTAAGCAAGAGTCATTTAAGCAAAGGCCATGAGGTTAGTTAGGTGTGGGCAAAATAACCATAAAGGTAGGGAAGAAAGGTGTACCTCTGGGGAGAGGCAGAAGTGAAAAACATTCATGCAGGTTTCTCCTAAGTTAAGTAGAGACTGTTGCGGACGGTGCTGGGCTCACTTAGGGGGTCCTGTGCTAGAGGTCCTCTTTGGAGCAGAGACCATGGCTGGCCTTCACAGTATTGGCAAATGACTGCAAATTTCCATGCTTTCGGTTTAGTTAAAACAAGCAAACTAACAAACGTAAGGCATTTTTAAAGATACCCAGTCGGCTTTCTCTAATTTTTTCAGTGAACGTACCAATACTAAGGCCAGATTTCTTTGGGAAGGGTCTCCACTGTCGTTTCACAGAGAACTACGTCTTACCTGTGTGATGTAGATCTATTCTGAACGGGCATAAACCGAGACGTCATTTCTGCTTACACCACGAGGCTCTAAGTAACTAGCAATGAAGACTCATGCTTTCTGGAGTCCCAACAAAGTCCAGAGCTAAATCCTATCACTTTCAATTGCCAAATGAATGCTATAAAATCCCTCTAGCATGCCAGACACCACCCGCTGCCAATACAGTGAAGGCCCCTTATGAAATACAAGCATCTAAATGCTGAACTTACAGCATAGCTAAATTAAGAGTATTTTCACTGCCACCAGCTTCTTAGTATTAGAAAGAAATATAAAATAGAATCCTGGAAATAACCAAACGCTCCACTTAATGGACTATATTAATTAACTAATAAAATTCATTTATGCACAGACTTTTCCCCCTAGATAAATAGCAAGATCTGGAAAATATGATAATATTTTAACACACATACCTACTGTCATTCAAGTTCCTCACCCTATCTCTGCCTTTGAGGGCCAGTTGAGAATTTATCCCTTCCAGATTTTAAAGTCAAAAATTCTTGATTCTAAGAGGAATGGCTTGATTATTGTCTAAGTGGGTGCCCAGGGTATTACGTATGCAACGCTGAGAAAGAACCTACTCCAGGGTGCTCTGAGGGTGTCTTTACATTTCTGGGGCCATCTCCTTATGCAAAAGTAAGACCTTTATATTCCAGACATCTCCCTATCTTTTCTAGGGATTCTCACGGAGGGCGATATTGCCCTCCCAGGAGACATGTGGTAGTATCTGTAGCCGGTTTTACTTGCCACAAATGAGGAAACCAGTGCTACACACTGGGGCAATGATGCTTCTAAGTTTCCCACAGTGCTCAGGACAGCCCCCAGCCTGCGGATTATCCAGCTCCAAACAGGAAGTACTGCCGAGGCCAAGAAACCCATTCTATCCACCTGCTACCTAGTGGGTTTACCTGTTCTCCCTGAACTCATTCCACATTCTTTACAAGTCCATTCTTTTTCTTGTTCCTCTATTTTCTGAAAGACACCTTTGTTACCCTGGTGGAGACTCACTGTTGCTTGTAGGTGCCAGCATTCTAAGGCTTACAGGGACCACTGCAGACGTGTGACCTCTCAGACCAGCAATCTGGAGTTTTAATGCTTCCATCCTCTGAAGCTACTGCTTCCCCCACCCCAAAATAACCCTCATGCCCCCATTTCCTGGCTCTCCAAAGATCAAGTCCCAGTGAGAAATAAAAATACCCTCTCAGGTTTTAGAGGAATGAAGCAGTGTGGCCTCGCCATCTGGTTGTATTAACAGGAGCAGTAACACTGCCCACAACAGCAATCACTACCCCAAGATACACACGCCCTCTTCATCACAAGGAGAAACAAGGTGCTCTGAGAATCATCCATCTGAGTGGACCTGACTGTCAACTCTTAAGAGGGCACTTCCTATGTCCTGCTCTCCATGTGTTAACCAGAGAAGGCATCGTGCATAGACAGAGAGGAAGTGGAGCAAAAGAAGATCACAATGGCCAGATGCACACAAGTGGTCTTAGGGTGGAGAAGAAGTCTATGTAAAATGCAGTGGCCCAGCCATTAACACTATTTTATCATAATGCCTGCCACACAAAGTCATATAACAGATGACAAAATGACAAACCAGTTCAGCCAAAATTGGTTAAATTTAAAATACGGTGCCTTGAAGCTGTTCATCCCAGCTCCCCCTCTGTACCCTTCCTACTGCACTTCTGCAGCTCAATTAGCCCAACTGGTGTTGCAGAGAGAAGGCGTCACTTAAATTCATAACACAGGGCTCTGTGCCTCCATGTAGCCTGCATGCAATAGTCCACCATAAAGGTAACTCACCATGCAGTGGAACTGCCAAGGGCTGGGCCCAGCTGCATTCATCTCTTCTTAATTTCTATGGGGGTGGAAACCCCCATTTAACTATATCAACCATACCAAGTGGAAATTCACTGTGTGGGTCAATAGGCACGCTTAGCAGCCCTACACGGGCTAAAAATAATGATATTGATTTACAAAGCTCCCTGGAAAGCAAAACACTCTAAAAGGCTTGGTAATAATAGAACTGTTCTATTTGCATAAATTTTAACAGCACTGCTGCCGTAGGTAAACACAGTCTGATTTTTCCTTACTGGGTTATTAAAATAAAATCAGGGGCTTCTTCTTAATCAGCTCAATTCTCTAAGTCACTGTTCACCTTATCCGACCTGCGTGATTATAAACTTCTCAGTAGTTCCGGGTGAGATCATGCATAGGGAAAAATCATTATGACTGGTAATTTCTGCACAAACTCTATGAGGAATCTGTTTCTCTGCCGGGTCTTTTTAACTGGCAAGGGTACACCAAAGACTTTGTTTTTTCTCCCTTCAGGAAAAAAGTGATATTTTCCCAGCCAAGTTCTATTATATAAAGGGAAATGAGGTTTTACAGATTTCTCAAAAACAAGCAAGAATTTAAATGAACTTGAGTTTTCCAATTACATGGTTCGAAATCATAAACAAATGTTTCAAGTATACCATAATGATATTTAAAAATATTCAGTGAATACTTTAGCACTTTTACCATGCTGTGTCTTTTGCATGTGTGTGTGGGTGGGTGGAGTGGTGTGTACAATTGTTACTTTCTGCTCTTTCCTAAATACTTTCCTAAATCTTGGAAACCTAATGAGTGTAATATAACACAAACACCAAGGTGATTGCATATGCTCTCATCCTTGGCATCGTAACACCCAAAGTACCATATTTTTATGCATTAGCGTTAGGATGTAGTGTTTGTGTCTGTTTTGTTCACAGCTATGATGCCAAGAATAATATTAAAAGAAAATGAAAATGATAGAGTCTGTGTCTCAGTGACACGAGCCATGGCATGCATACTCATGGTTCCAGTTGCTAGTGGCCACTGTGTGGGAGAGGACAGGCCAGCACGGCCACTGAGGAGCCTGTCACAGCTAAAACTCTCTTACTGCCAGGTAGAAAGACACAGAGTCTATTTGGGCCACACGATTCCTCTTTAACTGGCCCACATGTGCATGTTTTTAAATTATATATCTGATCTTTTTTCCTGGACCAATTCCAAATAGATTAACACTCACAAACCGTCCTGGCATAAAACTATCCCTTCCTAAAAACAGTGTAACTTTCACCTGGCAAATTATTTTTCATATTATGAGTTGATTTTCATAATTTCAGATAGACATTGGAGCTTGGGAATTCAGACCCTACTGACCAAAGAACACACTGGGTTTTGAAGACTTTGTAAGGAAAAAGAATATAAAATATCTTGTGAATAGGGCGGTGCCTGTGGCTCAAAGGAGTAGGGCGCCAGCCCTATATGCTGGAGGTGGTGGGTTCAAACCCAGCCCTGGCCATAAACTGCAAAAGAAATAAATATCTTGTGAATAATCTTTTTATGAGGATCCTTGTGGAAATTATACTATTTTTAAAATTTTTTGTTTTTTAATACTTTTTTAGATACTAGGTTAAATAAAAGCTATTTTGGCATTTTTATCTATTAAAATAGGTACTTCAATATTAATTCAATAATTGTAGATACGGCAATATAAATTTCACCTGTTTCTTTCTACTTTGGGTAGAGAGTACTGCCCATCATCACAGCTCAACCTCAAACTGCTGGGCTCAAGCAACCCTGGCTTAGTCTGTCAAATAGCTGGGGCTACAGGTATGCACCACCATGCTCAGCTAATTGTTATATTTTTTGCCGAGACAGAATTTCACTATGTTGCTTGGACTGGTCTCTAACTTCTGGTCTCAAGCCATCCTCCTGCCTCAGCCTGTAGAAGTGCTGGGATTATAGGCGTGAGCCACTATACCCACCCTCTTCTTACTTTTTTCTGTAAGTACTAGAAAAGAGGCAATGACCTCTGTGGCTCCCAAGCTATTTCCACAGGACAGGGCAGATCTAGAAGGCTTCTGTGGTGCTTGCAGGCTCTCAAATTTTGTTGATTGTAGTTGCAAGATGAAGAGGCATGTGGAGTTTTTTTTTTTTTTAGGCTACAGGATTCCTATTTTGTGACTGCCCGCAAATTTTAAATTATAAGCCCACACTATCTTTTTTCCCCTAGATCAATATAAAATCGGCTAAGATCAAACTCTAGGGAAAAAAGCATAATTTTCTCTGTTTGAAGCTGTTTTTAATAGACTGAATTATTACAAGTTCCGTCAGACACCGACCAAGGTCTAGGTGAAAGCCATGGGTCTCGTATTGCCCAGGCAACCAGGTGGCCCATGCAACAAGACAACTGCCCCCCTCACAGCTTGGTGCCCTCCAGACCTGTCGGTTTGGGGGCCCCTGGCTGTCCGGGGTTCCCTCACATATAACATGGGGACGACCACGCCCACACCTGTGCCATGCTCCCTGACGATTGTCCTGAGAGGGAACAGGCAACTGAGCCACTCACAGGCATTGCTGGCAATAGCGCAGCGGAAACCCCAGAGTGCTGCTAATTGAGACCAGGTGACCCCCATGAGCACACCTGAGTCAAGCTTACTCTTGACTCAGTCAAGTTATTGCTGTTACTATCGTCACAGTAAATCCCTTTCCATATGACATCCTGCCCCTTAAATTTTCAGCTGTCACTTTAAGATCTAATTAAGTCCTGCCCTTTTTAAGTAAGTGCTGGAGAGCCGCTGGTGCAGAACAGATGCCCGGGGGTGTTTAGGCATCGAGCGGGGTAACTGCAGGCATCTCACCAATGGTCTCAAATCAAATACTCCCTGTCCTTGCTTTAACAAAAGGAAGATGGTGACCATGTCGAGTTCTCTTTTGAACTAATTATAAACCACTCCTGAGACAGGGTGGCATTAAAGAAAAGTAATTCATTTTATGGGATGGAAATTACGCTGCACCAGGAGAGAGCATTTTGCTGTGTGTTTATTTTGGTGAGGAGAATGTGGATTTCATCTGCCCAGGGCTGAAACCAGCATCCTGTGTGGGCACACCTGGTGCCCTGTGACAGAGAGTTCAAAGCAAGTCATCAGAGTGGAACCGTCTTCTGAAAGGAACTTTAGAGTGAGAGCTGCTGCAGCTCCACTCACAATTCCTGTGTACACTCACACGTTGTAGCACGAACGGAGCTCAGTCTGCAGAAGCAAAATATTGAGAGAAAATCGAATCTCAAGCCCGGAGAGGCTCCCAGCGCTGGAGAGATACAGACATTTCTCTGTGGATTAGCACAATCTATTGAATTTGGCAGGAAATGACTCATTCCAGGCCCTGCTGGATTCATACCTATTCAATATACTTCTTAGCAAAATATACGAACATCATCAAGATGCTAAATATATTACATTGTAAACTGACAGACAACTCCAACCCAAAATTATCATAGCATTTCTTTTTAGCAATCTATTAATAATTTCTGAATTATCTTTTTCCTTTCATTTCATTCATTGAAAGTTTAAGAAGCTTCCTTTTTTTTTTTTTTTCCCCAGTTTTTGGCCGGGGCTGGGTTTGAACCCGCCACCTCTGGCATATGGGGCCAGTACCCTACTCCTTTGAGCCACAGGCACCGCCCTAAGAAGCTTTCTTCACAGGAAAATAGAAGTGATGCTTCAAACAAAGACCCCAGAATGAAGAACTGGAATGGATGTTAGGTAAGCTTATTACCCGTGATGTCCTGAAACAGTAAAAGGAGATACAGAAGCCAACTAAGGCACTGGAATTGAATGATGACTTCAGGGATATAAAGAAAAGAGACAATTCTCTCCTCGTCCTGAGCGTGCTTTACAAGACAGCCCAATGCTTCAAGCACACAACTTGCCACTTAATAGACACTCAGTTAATTCATGTGCAGAACAGGACAGATGTCACACATACATACACATACTGACACGTCTCCTTGGGAAATACTGAACTTTGGCTAATGACAAGTAAAAACAAGCTGGCAAGTTTGCCAGTTTATAATCACATTAAAAATCATCTTTTATTGGCTAACATAAGAATCTGTGCTTTTCCTCCAGCTGTCATTCTATAAAAACCCTGTCTTTTGGTAAGTATACCGGGGAATGGGAGGCTGGCCTCCCAACACATCTGCTCTTGTTCACAAGCCTTCCTGGCCGCAGTGCACAGCAGAACGGTCACCAGCAGACGTGTGCGTGTACCTCCCCTCCCCCTATGCCCTCAAACTCATCTGGTAGCTCCTATTGCTCTCTGGACTTTGCTCCTGTTTAACAAAAAGTAACACATAGACTCACAGCTGGCCTCAAGTCAGTACACTAAGTTACCAGCAAACATCAGAAACGGCTCGTTTAGCTGAAACTCCAACATGGATCCTTAAAATAACTAGTGAAACCCCAAAAGTGCAATGTTTAAAGGAACCTGAGTTATACCTTTTCAAGTGCCTCATGTTCAAACATGACAAGTGGAAATGCTCCACAAACAAGGTAAAATATTCCATCTGATTAGGAATTTAAAAATGCAGGGAGAGGGAGTAAAGAAAGAAAAATGCCCTGCTCAGTTGACCGTGATCATGCGAACAGCCTGACAGGCCGCACCCGGCCCTGCCCGTATCCTAGCCCTCCCCCACCCCAGTCCGCCTCACTACTCTGCAACCTTTCAGGAAAGTAATTTGGTAATCGGTCTCAAGAGCCCTACAGTTCTATTTCCAGCAATCTATCCTGAAGAAAAAATTGGAAGCAATCTAAACCTCCAATAACATGCGTTAAATAAATTACAGAAGGTGCACTTGATGGGAAGCTGGCATACACATGTTCTCAGTAACGTCAGTGGTTGGGCTAATGCTTCCTCTACATTTAGAGGAAAGCACACATGGGGGGGACACACATGAGGGGAAATTCCATGGGTAGGCTTATAGGTTCCTCTCTTTTTTTTTTTTTTTTCCATGCTTAATTTTATTTTTTTCAAATTGCTTCCAGCACATTATTTTTATAATCACAAAGAGGTACAAAAACCCTGGCGAGCCAAGACTAACACTTCATTTGGCGAGTATTAAGATTGAACAGCAGCTATTTACCTATTTACTGCTTTTCTAGGAGCATGTGGGATGGCTTTCCTCGCACTCTGGGATGTGGTGAGGAAGTGCTTTTCTCCCTAGGTTCATACTGACCCACTCCCTCCCCTGGAGTCACCTTTTCATATTTTTATGACACCAGAGTCTACAAAGACAACATTAAATATTTATGGTTGATGTCTGCTGCTTCTAAAAATATGGAGAGGAGAAACTCTGTTAACAAGGCCTGGACTTAACCTTCTTGCTGAATTAACCAGAGCTGTCTCTGCTCCTGAGTTCACTGGGCTAGGACCTGTTTCTGCCTGGGCTGGTTTCCTGGGACTTAATAAACACCCAGACTGTGGACTGGTTCAAACCTGCACAAGCCAGTTTGACTTGTTATTGCATTTATGAAAAGCAATTAGTACATAAACTGACGAACTGGAAATTTAAAAAATAGTAATTTTTTCTTACAAAAACCACACTGAATGCTTCATTAAAAGCTTAAGAGCCAAACAAAAATGTACCGTTGAATTGGTTGCAGAGTGGACAGCAGTCAAGAGATTTGGGTAAAGGATACTCTACACAGATTGGACACTGAGGTGGTTTCACACATCTCTGAATTCCCCCTCTACTTCATGGAGAATAGCAGGGCACTACAGGTTCCCCATGGAAATGGTTTATGAGGAAAGTTGACCCAAAATGAGGAATAAAGGACCCACATTCTAAGGAAAACCCCACTTTCCCTTTCAAGAAATGAGTGAATAGATCTGTAGTGATATATTTTAATGTAAAAAAAAACCAACCTTCAGGAAGAGAAGCTTCACCGTCTGATCTTGCCCCTGGGTTTGGATTTTGAAGAAGTAGTGTATGGGAAGGGAAAGCTACCCCAAGTGGAGAAACCCAGCACCCATGGCCTTCACCAAGTGGCCAGGGTCAACATCTCGTCACAGCAGTCAGCTGTGCGGACCACCCCACCCTTAATGTCATACAACGGGCTTCATCTCTGTGGCTTACCTCCTAAAACCTGCCACCCACGCTAATCCCATGGAGAACATCAACAATCCCAAAGTGGAAAACTGCACGAGATGAGGGTCCAGCTGTCCTCAAAACTGTCAAAGGCCAGAGGGCACATGATGACTAACTAAGCAGACATGATGACTAAACGCAACCTAGTGCCCTGGGAAGGATCCTGCGATGGAAAAAAATTCTTTATTTTTTTATTTTTTTATTTTTTGAGACTCACTTTGTTGCCCTCGGTAGAGTACCATGGCATCATAGCTCACAGCAACCTCAAACTCTTGGGCTCAAGCGATTCTCTTGCCTCACCCTCCCAAGTAGCTGGGACTACAGGGGCCTGCTACAACACACAGCTATTTTTAGAGACGGGTCTCTCTCTTGCTCAGGCTGGTCTCGAACCTGTGAGCTCAGGCAATCCACCTGCCTCAGCTTCCCAAGTGCTGGGATTATAGGCATGAGCCACCATGCCCAGCCTGGAAAAAAGAACATTAATGGGAAAAAAAAAACCTGAAAAGAAAGTGAATAATAAAAAGTTCAAAAGTAATATATATCTGTAGCAGTTTTAAAGATTCCCTGTTTTTGCCAGGTCTTTCTGAAGGACTGACCATGCATGGATCTCAGTTCCCCACCAGAGATGCCAGACTGACAGATAAGCCGTCCTGGGAGCAGCAGAACCTGCTTCCACCTGCAGCCTCGCCTTCTGGGGAGCACACGGCACACGGATTAGCTGTGGGTCACCCAGAACAAGTACACAGTCTGGGTCAGCAGCTGCTATGGGGTAACAGCCACCAAATAACCCTTTATTTTGCAGGTATGACTTTTCTTCACAGCAAATCTTCAACACATCAAAAATCCCTAGTCTTGGCAACCCTGGAGAAAATGCAAACAGTATTCCATCAAGTCACCAAGCTCTACAAACATGCTGGTTGCCACTGTTCAAAATACCGTCCTTATTCATATTCTGATTGCTTTTTACTTTCAGCTCTTTCCACCCTGGGGAAATGTTGGTTGCCCGTCATAGGAAAGGTGAGACCTCTTCCGGGAAAATTTAAAACAAGGAGGAGGTGCCACCAAGCCTTGGTAGTCAAGGACAAGACCATGAGCTGTGAAGTTAGAACACCCTCTTATTGCCAAGCTTCACACTAAAGCTCCAGAGAGCAGCCAGCCCCGTGCTGGGGCTCGGACGCGCATGTGGGTGAACTCACAGGCGCCTGGTGAGGCTCATGACGGCCTGAGAGCCACACCACCACCCCCCACTTGAGGAAGCCAACCCCCTCTCTGGACTCTAAAACTTGTCTGGAAAATACAAGAGCTGCAGGACAGCCTGGAAGATTCCCTGTCAACTCTAGAATCTTAGGACCCCACGAACGTTCATTAAGTCAACCTGAGTGTTTAGAGTTCCCAAGATGGAATTCAAACTCACCAGTTTCCTTTGTTCAAATCTGAAGGGCCTCAAGTTACTGTTAAAAAATGGTTGGGTGTTGAGTCTTCACGGCCCAATGCCGGGCACAGATGTTCAATGAGCACCTGTCACACAAATGAATGAAGGATTTTAGTGCTGCAACAGCCAACAGCAACTAAGATGTCGCCTTTTAAGACACGCGTAAGAGATGAAATTTTGTAAATTTTGTGAATATATTCTCGTTAACTATTTCGTTTTTGTACTTTCTGTGCAAAATTAAGACGGTTAGCCAAATGCTTCATGTTGAGAATTGGAAAGCCCAAGACGTCTCGAATGCCTTGCGGCAGAGGCAGGGCCAGGAAGGGCCTGGGAGGCAGTGAAATCGCCTGGAAGGTTAAGACAAGATTATGGAGCAGGTGGGACAGGAGGCAATGCTCTGTCACGCAGTTAAGAGTTTTCACAGGACTGGAGGGAAAACGGCTTTTCTGTTTGAGAATACAATTAAGAGCAAAACACAGGTACATAACACTTTCTAAGTAACTAGTTGCCGTATGGTCGAGTGAGAGTCTTTCTTTTTTTGTTTTGCAGTTTTTGGCCAGGGCCAGGTTTGAACCCACCACCTTTGGTACATGGGGCCGGCACCCTACTCCTTTGAGCCACAGGCGCCGCCCACGAGTGAGAGTCTTGATATGTAGGCTCTACTAGTTTCTAGACTGTGGATAGGCTAAATACACAAGTGATTTTTCGAGCATTTTCCAAGGGATGATTATGGATTGAAGCGATCTTCTCTACCCAAAATGCCCATTTATGGGTGTAAGGGATAAAGAGAATTTGACAGCCAGCACCCCTGAGCCGGCCTCTTGATGCCACACCGTGGTCTAGTCCCGTCCCATACTCGCTGGGTGTGATCTATGTGACCAAAAGAACATGACGCATATATCACAGAGTTTTATTCAGCCGTAAGAAAAGATGGAGACTCGACATCTTTTGTGTTTACCTGCATGGAGGTGAAATATAGTCTTCTTAGTAAAGTATCTCAAAAATGGAAAAGCAAGCATCCAATGTACTCACTATTAATATGAAGCCAATATATAAACAACTGCACACCCACACAAAAGAAAAACACAAGTACAGGCTGGTGAGGGGTGGGGGAGAGGAGGGGGACAGGCAGGGAGGATGGAGGAGGGTGTTCAGCACACCCCCTGAGTGAAGGCTGAACTACAACTTGAACTTTACCTTAGAAATGAAAATAATGTAAACTGAACATTTGTACTCTCATAATAATCTGAAAATTTTTATAAAAAGGCATGATGCAAACTGTGGAACACACTTCTGTCACTGCCAAGTTCTCAAAGACTGCAGCCTGGGCTGAGCCTGCAGCACCCTCTCCGCAGAGGCCCTGAGGCAGCACCTGGGTTCAAGCTTCTCTGGGGGTCCCTGACACCCAGAACCTGAGTGAGATAATCCACGTCTGCAGTTTTCACCTGCTGGGTTTTCACCCAGTTTGTGAAACACAATCAATAGATAACTAATACAGGGGCTAAAACAAGTAGAAATCAGAGTCTGGGTGTGGAAATGAACCCAACCCACCTGCTCCCCCACAAGCCAATAATTACTATTTAATAGACTCACTTGGTTTCAAGCAAGCATGCAAACAAAAACAGCTCCCAGTTGACAGAATGGCTCTGTCTTGCCATCAGGAATTATTTCACTGTTGATAAAATCTGACTCTACTGGGTTAATCATTTACCTCCCAGATTCATGCCATCTTAGAAAACAGCCCGACATTTTTTATAAATCTTGCAGTGAACAACCACTCCACTCACTAAGCATTTCCACATCCAAGTAGTATCAATGGCATGTTAAAAAATTAGGTAAGGAGAAATATCCCTGCTTAAAAAGTTCTTGGTTTTCTATGAGATAAATGGTAAATCTGTACGATTTACTTTAGCAAACTCTTGACATAAACAGACAAGAAGCTGCTCTATCATGTTGCATCAGTCCAAAAGAACAGGTTTACCTGACAGAAAGATACCCTTTGAGGCTTTAAATTACTTACATTATCTCATGGAGCAAAATTTAGATTTTTGTTTCCTTCAAAGTAAAATTCCAGTCTCTGTTTGGTCATCTTGGTTCAGAGTCTGCCATTATCCCCCGAACAGCCAGAAGTGGTGATGCCCATATTCATTACCTGGGGAGCTAATTAGGAAGCTGGATCTGGCTCCCTACTGTCACAACTGCTGCTGAAAGCTGATCCTCCGGGGACCCCGTCTGTCTCCACGGGCTCAACCTGGTGACAGGACACCCAGGTCACCTCCTGTTTACTGGGTGAACCCACTGCTGCCAAGACAGGGGACACCAAGGTCAAGGCTTCCCCAGCCACACCAACACTTGCAAATACAGACTGCTTCTGGCTGACCTTGGGTCAACTTTACGCTGCGCAGAGAAGTGTCAGAGAGCTTGAAAGACGTCTGCCTGAGCACCCAAGACTCGCCTGCAGGGCCACTTCTTTCCAAGAAAAGTGCACAAGACTCCAGGGAAAGTCCTTTGGATTCCAGGAACCAAAACCCAAAGACAAAAGGGCTTTTCTTCCTCCGCCCTGCGGCTAGGCCAGGGCCGGGCTGTGCCCTCCTCTCGGAGGCCCTGGCCCTCACCAGGTTAAGGCTGCAAGGCTGAATCAGAGAAGACTCCAGAGCAGAGGCTAGGGGCATGGAGCCCACATCCAGACCAAGTGGCAAGAGTAGGTTCTCAGACCAAAATCTACTTTGTGCCCACACGTGACATCTACTTATAGAAAAGTCTCCCTGCACTCCTGAAATGGGAAACACAAGAAAGTACGTCCTGAGGAGGGGCGGTGAATGAAAACTGGATCCCACTCACATTAAAAGGCAGCCATGGCCCCTTCCCCCTCAAAAAAAAAAAAAAAAAGTAAGATTAAAATGCAGAGTTGATGCCAACTTCTGTGTCTGGCTTTTGACCTTATTGCTTAAATAGACGTCTATTCATCAAAACGACAATTACATGGACCTTTAATGGAATGCTGCCCTCAGAGCTTTGCTGGATTTACACGTTAATTTTACTGGCGACAAAGAACAGGAACTCTTTGGATGTCTTCAGCTGCC
The DNA here is from genome assembly GCA_963574355.1 of Loris lydekkerianus. NCBI lineage: Eukaryota > Metazoa > Chordata > Mammalia > Primates > Lorisidae > Loris > Loris lydekkerianus. Next base: position 49,325 of record CAUYPK010010145.1, read on the forward strand.
TGTGAACGTGCCTGAGGCCCAGTGGCATGGCTGCAGTGGCCACTGCAATCCTGGTGTACATGTAGCAGAAGGAAAGACGGAATCAGGGGAGGCACCATCCCCAGGGCAGGGTGAACCCCGTCCCAAGGAACTACACGCTGAAACCCTAATCTGCACCACCTCACAACGTGACCTTGTTTGGAAAAAGGGTCATCTCCAAGGTAGCTGGCTAAATTAAGAGGCACAGGCAATGTGGGGTAGGGCCAGCCCTAATCTGAGTGGTATGTTTATAAGAAGACACCCAGGGAGAGACAGAGACACCCAGGAAGACCACGTGCATGGCAGAGACAGGAGTGACCCATCTACAAACCAGGAGCACCAAGGAGTGCCTGCAATTATGAGAAGCTGGGAGAGGCAGGAAGGACCGTCCTCTGTGGAACTCCAAGGGAGCACAGCTCTGCTGACGCCTTGACTTTGGACTTCCGGCCTGCAGAGATAGGAGACAGTATGTGTTCTAAGCCATTCAGTTACTGGCACAAAACAAGCACTAACACAGTGGGTTCCACCTGCCTCTTGCAGGGAATCACAGGTAACAACAAGGCCCTCTGCTGTGCTGCAGCCCCGGGTTTGCAGCCCAGCTGCAGTCAAGTGCGTTTTCCTTGTCCCACGCCCGTGTGCTGAGGACAGTGTGGAGGGAGGATAGATCCACACTGATGCACCTGACGCTTCAGGGATGTGGGATGTGTGGTCCACAGATGCACACGCACGTCTGTTTATGTGGCTGGCACCTACACGCGCCTCCCTCGATGCATTTGCAGACCCCTTAAAACAGAGCAATTTGTACTGTGTTTGACATCACTGGAGGATTATTCTAAAAACAAAGGTGGAGAACGGGCTTCACGTCAATAGCAGAGACCGCGCAACTACAGCTTCGCTTGGCCCCTGGGACCGTGCCACCAAACCTCAGGACGGATGAGAAACCATTACCATAATGAGCTCTTTCTGCACTCCCAGTAATGAGTCCTCCTGAAGAATTAATTACAAGTCCTGAAATGGCTTCCCTTAAAGGAGAAGGACACCCTTACGAAGAAAAGGGACAAGCAGCTCACACCAGCAGCCAGCTACTTACTCACTTGCTCCTGGGCCCCCCTCGTGGGAGGCCTAACCACTACTGAATCTTCGGAGACTTCCTGGAGTATCCTTTCATGCCCGGGGCTTCTTCCACCACTCCAGGGTAGAGGAAAATAAAGATTTCAATACTCAAGAACTGGATTTGATTTTAGAGCTTTAGGATTCCATCACTCCATGTATGAGTCAACCAGGATCAATTATTAAATGCATACTATACTCAAAATCATCAAGACTTTCCTCATGCTTCCCCCAAGGAAATGGTATGTATCTTATAAAAATTGAAAGTCAGTCAGTGTGTATATGGGGAAAAGATCAGGAAATTGTGGTCAACTCCGCCCAATGTTCATCATCCATCGGATATGAAAGAAGCCACCTCTTCATTTTACCTAATTAAGCAACTGCCATTAAAAAATATATGATATGTAGATGCGAAATTTCAAAGCCAGGCCAGGCAGATGAACCGTGTGTCCAGAACCAGCCACTGTGAGGATCTGATGTCACACTTCCTGATTCATAACCTCGCAAGACAAGGCTTTCTCAGCCCCGCATCTCAGAATCAAGAATGGTTTCTAAGGGATATAAAAGTTGGCTGAAAATTACTCAGCTTGGTCAACAAATCAGAAAGCGGGTGGTTAGCTCAGCTGAAATTCACATATGGAAGAAAGAAAGAGGGGAGGGAGGGAAGGAAGGCAGGTGGGACAGAGGAAAGAAGGGAGGGAAGAGGGAAAAAGGAAAGGAAGGGAGGGAGAAGGGAAGAGAAGAGAAGAGAAAAATGAAAAGAAAGAGGGGGAGGGAAGAGAAGGGGGCAGAACACACAGGCAGAGCCAGGATCTGTACTTAGTGATTATTCATTTTATATTTCACAGCCCTGGAGTCACCCAACTGACCTTGTGCAGTATCATGAGCAGATACTTCTATACAAGAAAACTAAACATAGCCTAGAATACTGCCATGCTCATAAACACTTCTCTCAAAAAAGACAGCTTTTGTATGAAATTATTAATAAGGGAAAAAAAGAAAAACTAAACCATGCTTCAATTATGCTTTTGACCTCTGGCAGACATGGTCACTATTTCCCTCTGTAGCAAACATTTAGGCCAGGCATGGTGGCTCACGCCTGTAATCTCAGCACCCTGGACCAGGGCCCAACCTTCCTTTAACTGGGCAAAGAGCCTACCTCCAAATATGGTCACATGCTGAGGTGCTGGGGGGCTGGACTCCAAAATCTATCCATCTATCTACTTATTTCAAGGTAGGGTCTTACTCTGTTACCTGGACTAGAAGAGTGCAGTGGTGTCATTGTAGCTCGAGCAACCTCAGACTCCTGGGCTCAGGGGATCCTGACTCGGCTTCCTGAGTAGCTGGGACACAGGCACCAGCTAGCTTTACTATTTACTCATGCCCAGCTTGGGTCAGGAGGAAGGCAAACAGGTGGCAAGGTGGGGGGAGGGGAGGTACGGGTTGAGAGCAGGAACCGGTCAGAATGCAGAAAAGCAATCACACACAGCACCTGAATTTTGTGGCCAGGCTTTTCCCTGATCTGAGCACACACAGTGAGACGCTCCTAGTGACCTTGACTGACTTGGGGCTTATTACCATCTAACTAGCATTATGGCTTTTACCCCTAGTAGGTTTTTCAAAAAGGATTCTGAGAAGACGCATGGGTAGAAAGGAAACTGTTGTATAACCAATTTTCTATGTAACCTGTTTTTATTACCTGATATACAGGGTGTCTATAAAGTTGGTGTGCACTTTAAAATAGTCAACTTTATGGCTACCCTGTATAACTCCAACCTGTCAATCACTCAAAGGTGGGAAATGGCAACCAATCCCATCCAGGAGAGGGTGGGACAAACTAGTGACTAGTTATATATAAAAAACTCTGTGCTAAGTCTTTGGAGTCTCCTGCATTCACAGAATGACCTGCCTCTCCCTCTGAAAGATACTTTTGCTTTGCAATAAATGCTAAGTGTCTGAGATTGCTCTGTACATGTGATCACTCCATGATCAGCCTGACTTGGTACCAGCACTCATTCCTGACCCTGGAAGTGAGGACCAGGGTTCACCCAGACAGCCCTGACACCACAATTGCAGGCATAAGCTACCTTTGAGAGAGGCACAATTCAACCCACAACAAACGGTGATGCTAATTTATCAAGCCTGACCAGTGGCCGTAATTTGCAACATCAGAGACAGGGTTAAGGGCTGCCTTGTAATTCCTGTCTTAGGTTTAGCACAACACCAGCACTTGTGCTACCAGGAGCCCAGCCACAGCAAGGGTGTCCTATAGCACCGTGCTTACAGGACATATTTGGCTGGATCTAAACATTTTCCACAAATGTTGGGCACTGGATGCGTCTCTTCCCTTTAAAAGGCATTCTGTCAACGCCTGTGACTCCTGGCATTCAGAATATATGCTGACCAGTGGGCGGTTGGCTATGTGTGTGGGGCCGAAGGATTGTGACCAACTGGGCATTCACTGATGTTCCACATTCACGCCTTAGGGGGCATAAATGCTCACAGAACTTCAGAGAGGGAATGGAAGGCAAAAAGTCTGCAGGGTCCTAAAGGACCACAGTGGCAGAGGCAGTGTAGACATGAGTCTCCCAAAGCACATCACTAAACTCACTTCCTAAATGAAGCTGTGAGAAGCATGCCTCATTTAAGGTGACCGGCTGGCCCTGAAGCTTCCTGCTGCTGCTGCTGCTTGCTTTCCCCAGCATCTGGTCTTGTCTTTATCTTTAGGAAGAGATGCTTAAAGTCCAAGTCTTTTTAAGCCCATTTTCTCCTTATTTCGTGGTGCTGAACCCTATTCTAACTTGCTTTGTCCTGAGTCTTCTACCCATTTAGGTCTTAGTTCTCTTCTTTCACAACTATGAATCTTCATGATTTTTTTTTTTCTAAGTTCTGAGAGCCAACATCAAAAATGGATAGCCTCAGTCCGGTTGTTTCAAACCAGGTACTCCAGGAAACCATGAGGCTTCGAAGCCTCCAACTGGGTCTTCCCCAGAAAAGATGGGGGAAATGCCCGTATATGGAGACATTTGGTGCCTCTATCAGCTCTCTCTGCTTGGGGTGGAGCTCGTGTTGTCACAAGCTAGAGAAAACACCGCTCCAGGACAAGTCGGGACACATTAGGGATTACTCCATTTGCCAGGGCGAGGCCCGGCCTGAGCTTGGGTTACATCAGGATGGCTCTGATTCGTCTTCCTGCGGCATCGACTTGCCACAGTCACACCAGATATGCACCAGCACCAGCAGTAATGTCCAGCGGCGTGGAAAATAACAGAAAATGAGCACAACTCAGAAAGGCAGGTCCAGATGCTCGATCTTGCCTGGGCTTCCAGAGACCACCACAGAACTTGGTGTCCAGTGAGGACAGAGAGGCACAGGGTTCTGTCTCTGCCCCTGCAAGAAGCCAGGGCAGCTCAAAGGAGCCATTGAACTGCTCTGAGCACAGGCGGAGGGGAGGAAATGGTTGACCGTGGAGCCTCAGAGTTGAGGGCAGTGGTTCCCAACTTGGGGCGATAGTGCCCCATGTAGGCAAGGCATTAGGCAATTCTGGAGACATTTTGGGTTATCACAAGTGGAAGCGAGGTTGCTTCTGGCCGAAGGTATCCTTGGTCACGGGTGCTGAACACCATCCCTCTAGATACCTGTTGCCCCCTGCCCTGAGTTATGACACCAAAAATGTCTACCGACATCCACAAATGTCCTCTGGGGAGCAAAAATGCCCCTGGTGGAGAGCCTCCTAACCTGCTGGTCTAGGCAAATGGCCAATTTGAGTGACTTTTGATTTTCTATGGATAAAATACATACTTAGGAGGGCTGGCCTCTGTAACTACTAAGGATAAACATTTCTTATCTTGCCTACTGGACTACAAAGACTTGAGGGAAGGATCTACATCTGAACCATCTTTAGTTCTATATTTTCACATAATTTAAGACATTTCACCTCTATTCTTCATTAACGGAGACGTGCATTTGCCTGCAATGTTCCCCACATCAGCTAAGGCAACAGTTTGGTCCCAAAGGCAGGCCAAACAATCTCCTTGTGGTTTTATTTTCAAAATAATTTATTTTCATTAGGTCAGGAGAATGGTAAAATGTTATAAAGTCTAAACTAGGGGTCCTCAAACTACGGCCCGCGGGCCACATGAGGCGGTGTGATTGTATTTGTTCCCGTTTTGTTTTTTTACTTCAAAATAAGATATGTGCAGTGTGCATAAGAATTTGTTCATAGTTTTTTTTTTTTTTTTAACTTAGTCCGGCCCTCCAACGGTCTGAGGGACAGTAAACTGGCCCCCTGTTTAAAAAGTTTGAGGACCCCTAGTCTAAACAGTCCCATATTTGTAGAGCTTTTGCATATTTGATTTCTTGCTCTGAAAGTTAAATCACTTCAAACTTCCGGAACGATGTCCCCAACACTCACTGCCTGATTTCATGTTGTATTATTCTAAATACATCACAGATTGACACTCAGTTTTACTCTGCTCATTTGGAATCGCATGATATTGTTGCCAAAATCTCAGCTGTGGGAATCAGGCACTATTTTAAACTGTTTTGCTGGTGACAAAGTATTCGGGTACTGATGGGTCCACTTAGAAAAATACCTTCAACTTACAAGCTGCTCTGGTTTGCAGAGGCCTTCAGAGTTCTCAGGCGTCGTAAGGATCCAAGTCGTGGTTAAGGATTTCCTTTCATCTTGGTCTGCATTTTCCTAATGGCGCAACAGTGAAATGAACGACCCTAAGGCTGCAGCTCCCAGCAGCCAGGCAAGAAGCGACCCTGAAGGGAATTTTTATTATGTGAGCCCTCTCAATTGAGAAATCGAAACAAGATTAACATTTGGGCATAGAGGCATTTACATTTCAAATATGCAATAATGAGTTCCCTCTTATCAGCAGGGCAGTTAGCCATTAGGCCCGCACCAAACGGAATCAACATGGAATACACTGATTTAACCTGATTATTTGCTAGAAAATCTTTGCTCTTTGAGCTCCTGGAACATTTCCCAGCTGTACATGGCCTCGGGCACACCACTGTTTGACAGGGTGTGCACTCCTCTGTTAGGCAGGGCTCAGAATCTGGGTCCCCTTCTCTGAGGGCAGAGGGAAGAGACCCCAAGCAGCAGCAGACCTGCCCTCCTCCCTCACCCCAGCACCAAACACCAAAGAGGGCTCGCTCTGCCAGGGTAGGCGTCCCAGATGTCTCTTTGGATTTTATTGTAACTTTAGAAACCTCTGAAACCCTGAAATGTCCAGATTGGGAGATGATACCGTGGGGAAAATAAAATGCAAGTTTTGAGACCAAAGATCACTGGGTAAGGAAGGGGTCATGTTACCACACTGATTAAATGTAAGCTGTGACATTTAGAGGGATGGGAATGATGAAGAAGCCAGAAAGGATACAGGTTTATGCTAAAAATTCAAGAGAGGAAAAAAAAGATACACTCATTCAAGTCTATTTGAATGAGTCTACCTACTGACTCTAACGAGAAGAACTTTTCTCTTCTAAATCAGGATAAGGGGAAAACAAAAACTGTTTAAAACAATTTGACTTAACAGCCTTTATCGTCCCTAAAATACTTGGCTCCAGATTTTTTTTTTTTTTTGTTGTTGTTGTTAGAAGCTCTTATCTGACAGAAGGCAATGCCAGGCTCCCCAGTGGCTAAAACCCATTTCGAATGAGTTCTCAAGAAGATGGTTCCCAAAATGACTCTCCTCCTATCTGGACAAAAAAGACCCCAGAGACGGCCGGGTAGAAGCTCCTGTAAATCAGAGTTCGTATGAAGAAAGAGCATAAAACCAGGATGGAGTGAGCAAATTGTTCATGGAGAAAAGCATCCAAGACCCTCTGTTGGTCATACCCGTCTTACCAAGTTACTGCCTGCTTATCCCACCAGAAACTCCTAAGGACTAAAAGATACTCTCCACCTAAAAATGTGTTCACACACAGTTAATTTCCTTTTGAAATAAAGATACCTGGCTCAGTGCCTGTGGCTCAAGTGGCTAAGGCGCCAGACACATACAGCTGAGCTGGCAGGTTCGAATCCAGCCCGGGCCCACCAAACAACAATGACGGCTGCAACCAAAAAACAGCTGGGGGCCGTGTGGCAGGTGCCTGTAATCCCAGCTACTTGGGAGGCAGAGGCAGGAGAATTGCTTGAGCCCAGGAGTTGGAGGTTGCTGTGAGCTGTGATGCCAGGGCTCTGTCTCAAAAAAGAAAGACAAAAAAAGAAAGAAAGAAAGAAAGATACCTAGAATAGCAAAGTTACTACAATATTATGCACTAATATAAAAAAATTGTTCAAGGTGTTTTCTCATGAATCTGAAACAAGTTAATGCTGGCAGAGTGCCCTATTTTATAAACATCATTTTAATTCACTGCGGTGCATCAGGACCTCTGTGTGAAGCATACTTTCTTTTTTCTTTCTTTCTTTCTTTTTTTTTTTAAGAGACAGAGTCTCACTTTATCGCCCTTGGTATTGTGCCGTGGCATTACAGCTCACAGAAATCTCTAATTCCTGGGCTTAGGTGATTCTCTTGCCTCAGCCTCCCGAATAGCTGGGACTATAGGTGCCTGCTACAATGCCCGGCTATTTTTTTGTTTTGCAGTTTGGCCGGGGCCAGGTTCGAACCTGCCACTCTCGGTATATGGGGTGCCCTACTCACTGAGCCACAGGTGCCGCCCTGAAGCATAGTTTCTGAAAGTTCTATCCTAAAAGATGCATTTCCCCAGATAACTGTGTTCCCATGGCTCCTTTCTGCACCTAGTTTTAAACTACTTCCTGCGCTGATCCTGGGCCAGGGAGCCTGAGTTGGTTTGCTTTCAGCTCCATCGTCATCACCAGTGCAGATGTGAGGGCTGCTGGGAAATTCCCAGGGCACAGCCGGCTGGGACGAGGACCCTCACTTAGCAGCAGCAGCAAGGCAGCACTTCTGCCCCCTGGGGTGGGGAGGATCTGGGGTAGAGAGCGGGTGGGCATGGGGAGAGAGGGACTCCAGGTAGGATATGTGCTTGGGAAAAGGAGGGGGTACCTGAGTGTACATGAGGGTGTAATGTGGAAGGGAGGGGGAATACGCATGGAAGTGGAGGGGTGCAGGTAGCAGAAAGGGATCTAATGATGGCATGGGACCATGAAGGAAAGTGAGAGGGCCCTGGGTGGTTGGTTGGCGAAACAGCCCCCCTTGCAGATCAGACCTCAGGGCCTGCCTCTCCAGGGGCACCTACCTGGCCTTAGGCCTTACCTAACCAGACACGTGGGATATTTCAAAAGCAGAATATGCCACCTCCATGCATCTGGGGGCAGAAAACTAGGCTAAACACCCTATTTTCCACAAGGAGACCCAAGGACCTCAGAGGCATGGGGTTTGGGATTACAGAATCAGTAGGCCAGAGACAGGATGGCCTCAGGATGGTAAGAAGAATCTGCTCTCGTTGGTCAGTAGTTGAGTCTTCATTTGCCATTATGCTTTCCATTTATTCCTCATTTAAAGCAGGAAAGCATGCCCGATTCCCTTCAACAGAGAATGCAGAAAATCACGTCTCACTTCTCCATGAGAACTTCCACTTCACTTTCTAGTGACCTGTTAACAACACCAGAAGAGGGCAGCTACAGACTCTCTGAAATCGAAGGGCTACCCACCTCCCACCGCCACAGAGGCATTCACTGGTTTCACTCAAGGAGAGAGGATTTATGCTGATGCCACCGTGAATACCACCAAATGGCAAATCAGATGCAGACAAATACTACTTAGAAACCAGTTACAAACAGTGGTGATGAATCACTCTTAAATTCATCTTTTTCATGGCTTTGACTGTTCTCATTTCAAATATGTAATGGGAAGCATGGGTTTAAAAAGGCACTCGAGGCTCGGAGCCTGTAGCTCAAATGGCTGAGGTGCCAGCCACATACACCAGAGCTGGCGAGATCGAATCCAGCCTGGGCTTGCCAAACAGCAATGACAACTATCACCAAAAAATAGCCAGGCGTTGTGGCGGGCACCTGTAGTCCCAGCTACTTGGGAGGCTGAGGCAAGAGAATTGCTTAAGCCCAGGAGTTGGAGGTTGCTGTGAGCTGTGATGCCACAGCACTCTACCCAGGGCGACAGCCTGAGGCTCTGTCTCAAAAAATAAATAAAAAAATAAAAAGGGAGTTGACAACATATGCACAGACAAATATAGAACTGATTTACCTGAAAATAAAATGTCTAAAAATTCCTTGAGGGAAGAAAGACGGAGATTTATAAACAGAAGATATGAATCCCATTCAGTTAAACTACATAGCGTGAAGCAACAAATCCACAAGGTATTAGTTCCTCTGCTAGTCAGTTACTTTAGTCTATATTCATTGTTGACAACTGTACCTGACTCAATACATCTTCAGTAGATGTTGGCTGCAAGGATGGATGGGTGATGGACGGACAGGTGGATGGATGGATGGGTGGATGGATGGTGGAGGGAAAAGCAAAGGATGGATAGATTGATGGATGATGGATGGGTGGGTGAGTAGAAGGGTAGATGGAAGGAAAACTGGATGAATGGAAGGACAGATGGGTGGATGAATGCGTTTGTTGGTAAATGGACGGTTTGGTGGATGGAAGGATGATGGGTGGTTGGATGGGTGGATGGATGAGTAGATGGATAGGTTGGTTGGTGGATGGTTGGATGGGCGGGTTGGTTGGTTAATGGATGGAAGGTGGAAAGAAGGATTTACTCCTGGGAAAAAAGTAAGGCATGAAGAAAAGTCAGACTGAATTAAGATAAAATACAATTGCTCCTTGAGGAGCAGCAGAGAGACAGGGAGTGCTGGCACTCTTGTGGGAACATGCAGGAAGGCTGGGCCCTGAGAAGGGAGTGGCGAGAGAAGGTAGCTTCTGAACCAAGTTCTATTTCCCTGCGTTAACCAAAATTAATGACTTTGGTTTGGAGAGGCCACTCCCAGCCATGGGTTTGAGGCCAACTGCCCTATGCCTGCCCTAGAGACACAGAGTTCCTGGGGTGGCAGTTAAGGGTGACTTAGAGTCACCCAAGCACAAGTCCAGTAGGAGCTGGGACAGTAGTCCCTGTCACTGCAGTCCCAGGCCCTAGACATGCAGAGTATCTCAAACTTCATGGACCCCAGAATCATCATGAGCCTATTCAACAAGCCAATGCTGTGGCTCACCAGAGATCTGGTCCAGGAGGCCAGGGTGGGGCCTGGAAGTCTGTGTGGTTTTGTTTTTGTTTTTTTGAGACAAGATCTTGTTCTGTCACCCAGGCTAGAGTGCAGTGGTTGGTCATAGCTCACTGCCTCTTTGCCTGGGCTCAAATTATCCTCCTGTCTGGCCTCCCCCTCAAAGTGCTGCGACTACAGGTGCAAGCCACCCCTCCTGGCGCTGTGTGGTTTTAACAGTCATCCAGGCACTGAGAGGCCTGTAGTTCATGGAACAGAGTTTGAAAAACACTGACATTGGGGATGTCTCAAACTCCATCTGGCAAAGTGGAAAGGGGCAGGGAGGCCTCAGCATATGCTTGAGCTTGGGAGCCAGAGACCCGGTTGCAGTCTTTTTTTTTTTTTTTTGAGACAGAGTCTCACTGTGTTGCCCTCTGTAGAGTGTCGTAGCATCACAGCTCACAGCAACCTCCAACTCTTGGGCTTAAACAATTTTCTTGCCTCAGCCTCCCAAGTAGCTGGGACTACAGGCGCCCACTACAAAGCCCGGCTTCTGTTGTTGTTGTAGTTGTTTAGCAGTCCCAGGCGGGATTTGAACCCACCAGCCCCTGAGTTATGGGTGCCTCACCCCAGCTGCAGTCTTGACCTGTCAGTCATGAGTGACCCACCCTGAGCCTCTTAGTCTCCACCCAGAGTAGAAGACCCTCGCTCAGTGTTGATACTTTAAATTCAAAGCCCCGGCCAAGAGCACCCAGCGAATGTAAGCCCTGGACCTGTCTATCCACTCAATCAGAATCCACATCACACCAGAGAGTTCCAGAAGTCAGCATCACGTGGATTTAAGAGTTTTAGAACACTCCCTGTGCCCGGTATTACGTGACACCCCAGCGGCCTGTGGGGCACCGCTCTTCATCAAACCGGTTGATGTTTCTGTAGCAAAATGCAAACCTCCTCCGCTGAGTGGGGGGAAGGGAGGCCATAAAGAGCCCAGGTCTGTCCAGGGCAGATATTTGAGGCCAAACAAGTTACATAAGGACTTGGCTTTTTTGAGCTTTTGTGGTTTTGCAATTGTGGATAAGGGATTGCAGTCTGTATAAGGATGGGAAGATCTAAATGGGGCTGTGAAAAACAGTCATGCCAAGGCTCCTTAGGTGTTGACCTGGGAGGAGGTTCACCCTACACTGACTATTCCGTGGAAGACGGGCTGAGGAGAGTTTAGAAAATTGTACAAAGAAAAATTGAAAGAGACTGGGGGATGATAGCAGGTACAGGGGTTGGTTTTTCTCTTTTTGCTCAGGAATGTTTTCAAACGTTCTACCTTGAGCCACTATCATACTATATCACTCATCTGATTGTTCTTTTTAAATAGGAGTCTTAAAATCTTCAAATGCCCAAAAGTTTGGTGAATGCCTCCTGTGGAGGCAGTGGTGGGATGGGGTGTCTGGAGTCTTAGGGAGCAATACCTACCCATGGCCCCTCTGACGGGGTGGCAGAGGCCCCTGCCCACCCCTGAATCCCTGCACACCCCTGCACACTCTGAAGAGGACATCTGTAGCTGCCCTTGGCTTGTCCCCCACCCCCTGGCACAGCCTGGGTAGTTTCCCGTGACTGTGAGAGCCCCCCAGGTCTGAAGGCCCCACCATGGCTGCCTCGGGGCCCAGCACAGACCAGAGAGTGTAGGCGAGAGGCGCATAGGCAGGCAGGAGGCGGGCAGCCAAGGTGCCACCCTTCAACAGGTGGTCCGCCATCTGCTCTGGCTCCCTGCCCAGGCCACGTGTTCAGCCCTCTGGAGTTTAACTTTGGCTGTGCAGCAGCCTGAGTTCATACAGCCAGAAAAAGAACGGACAGAGTGGGCTGGGGCCGAGGACAGGGTGTGGGTCACTTGTCCCAAACGAGGGAGGCTAAAAATGACTAGGCCTTGGAAAGTCCCTCTGTTGGGCCCTGACCTTACTTTTGCTCCACTGAGTTCCTGCTCAAGGCTGAAAAGCTCTCCAGCAGTGATGAAAATGCAGGCCCAGAGAGGTGCAGAGCTCTCCTACAGTGAGACAGTGCACTATTCACTGGTCTGTTCACCAACACCCTAGCTGGTGCTTAAGAAGGCTCCCTGCCAGCCACTGCAAGGAGCCTCAACCTGCTGGTGAGATGGGCACGTGGACACCAGAAAGAAACAAGCACCAGCTCCCCAGCCCTACCCCGCTGCTGACCTGAGAGGAAGGCTGCTGCTGTCCCAGCCTCAGGCTCCTCATCTGTAAAACGGGCCTTTTAGATCTTGTGCATGGAAGGAAGCTGTGAGTGCTGTGGGTGGAATCCTTTTCCTCCAGGGCATTTTGTTCCCAAAGCCCCCCATGTAGCCCTACCACCAGGCTTTAGTAAGTGAGGAAACGGACATGGCAAATCCTTTGTCAGTGTGCCCAGGGCAAGCCCAGACGCCAACCTACTCCCTGAATTTGCCTCACCCTGAAGTGAACATGTCAGAGCCTGTCCTCTGGGGCAGGGCCCAGCTGTCCCCCTGCCAGCTGCCAGGACCCTGATGTGTGACACCCAGTGCCAGGCCACAGAGGCCCAGGCTGGGGAGACTTAGGCAGCTTCTAACCCAGCCGAGGTTGGGAGAGGAGCCCGGTGGCTGGGCAGGGGCCACAGACACAGTATGTCCCACCCCACGCTACCCCTAGCACCACACTGCAACCTGTCAAGCCCCCTCCTCCAGGCAGCCAGCCTTGCCTGCTGCCTGTGGGCAGAGCTGCACCTTTCCTTGTGCCACCACACAGAGTGTTCCAAGAGCCTGGGACACTCAGCTCTGCAATACATGTTGATTTTTACAAGTACCAACTGGAAGAACATTTTGTGAAAAGCCATGGAGAAACCTCAAGCTCATCCTTGTGCTCACCCTGAACAGTAAATGTCTCCAGTAGCTCAGCCCTTGGCTAGCTGGGGCAGTTTGGGGTGAGGGGGAGCTGGTGTTGTTAAGACAACCGTGCCAGGCACGAGCCCTCACCATGGCCTCTGCCTTCCTGACTGGGCTGTGAGCCCAGCGTGGCCAACTCCAAAGCCACGTTTGGCCCACTGGGCTGTTGGTCTTTCTGACAAACACCAATGACTACCCTGGATGGGCTGGTGGCTTGGAGGCCAGCGTAGTCCAACCTGGTCCAAGGGCACAGCCTTCCTGGGTCCTGTCAAGGGCCTCAACCCCCAGAACTGTTAGAGGCTCCCTAGTGGCTCCCAAAACTGGGCTGAGAAACACGGAAGGGAGACGAAGATGGGGTGCTGGGAGGCTACTGAGGGTGGTGGCCCCTGGTGAACCCTAGGACAAAGGTTTGGGAAGCTCAGCAGGCGCTGGGAGGCAGGGCCCTCCTCCCCCAGTGCTCAGGCCCAGGACCCAGGAAGAGGGAGTTGGTCCTAAAGACTGAAACGCAGGCAGCTGCCTGGGGCGGAGAGCAGGGTGCTCCTTCCTGAGAAAGGCTGGCCCTTGGGGCCTCCCAGGGCCAAATGCCTCTTCCTGCTGCCCGGCATCACAGCAGCCTGAGAAGGAGCTATCGGGTCAGGGCTAGTCTGTCTCCTTGTTTCATTCAGCCTGAAGGGGGCAGCGAGAGGGACGCCACAATTCTGACCATGCACAGAGACAGAGGAACACAGGGAGACAGAGACAAGGAGATACTTGAGAGACATAGACACACAAGCAGGAGCACACAGAGGGACAGAGAGACAGGGATACGGACATGCACCGAGAAACATGAGGCAGACGTGCAGAGAGGGAGATACAGCCACAGAAACGGGGACAGAGACACCCAAAGAGGGACACACGCAGACTCAGACACGGAGAGCCCCTCACCCTACTCTCAAGAGCCCAGCGCTGCCCACCACCCTCATCCCCTCACATAGACGCTTCTAAGGGGGCCACCCCTGCCACACATCCCAGCACCAACATCCTGCATTTGGATCCAGACTTCAGGGTGGCACTCTGCATCATGAGGAGGCCAAGTGGACAGGTGTGTGTCCAGCCACCGGCAGCCTGCATTTGAGTCCTGGAACTGCCACTGCCCAGGACAAGATGTTACGTCTTTGAGTCTCAGTTTCCCTCACTTGTAAAACAGAGAGAGTGTGACCAGCAGGGATGGCAGTGGGTGCAGAACTACAGGGAGCAACTGAAACCAGGATGCAGTCCCCGTTTGGCCTTGGAGGTGCAGCCAGGCTGACTTGGCCCAGCTGTGTAGACCCTGCCAGGACAAAGAGAGCCAGGGGCCAGGCCTTCTGGTCCCCACCGATGGGTGGCACTGCATTCCAGGAGGGCGCCTGTCCCCTGTGGGTGGATATTTGGATGTTTTTCCGTTTGGGACCATGAGTCTGTCGCTCTCAGCATTTGCCTGCAGGTCCTCGTGTGGACGTGTGTTCCCATTTCTCTTGGTTAAACATCTAGAAGTGGAATTCCTGGGTCATAGGGCAGGTGTTGACCTTGGGTGAATAGCCTCAGTTTCCTTATTTTTAAAATGGGGTTCAAAAAAGTAGCAACCTGGATGCCCATCAGTAAATGAAGGGATCAACAAAATGTGGTGTGGTCAAACAGGGCATTATTTGGCCATGAAAAGCCCAAATATAACCTCTGAAAACATTGTGCTAAGGGACAGAAGCAGAGACATATCGTTAGGTCCCATTTTCTATGACTCATCCAGAACAGCCAATCTATAGAGATGGACGGCAGATGGGTGGCTGTTTAGGGATGGGGAGGGGCTGGAGGATGACCACTCCTGGGGACAGGGTTTCCTTGTGGGGTGATGGAAGTGTTCTGGAATTGGGTGTAGATCACAGTTGTACAATCTCATGGACGTACTAAATGCCACTGAATTATACACTGTAAAACGGTCAAAGCAGTGAACTTCATGTTATGTGATCTTCGCCTCAATTTTTAGAAGGGGGGAATGTAATCTGATAATAAACCTTCTCCAGGGACTTGCTGATAAGGAAGGTGCCCCACGTCAGCACCTGGCACAGAGCCAGGCAGACAGTCCCAGAACAGCAGCTTCATGTATTTGGGGTGTCAGCGCCCACCCACCCCTGTGCCTGGCACGCCTAGCACCCAGCCAGCACACTGCGGGCATTCAGCGTGTACTTGTTCGTCATGAGTGTTTAGCTTCACGGTTGTGATTCCTCAGCGCCCCGGGCAGAGGCTGCCAGGAAAAAGCGGTAATGAGACTGTCTGCTGCCTGACTCTGACCTTCATGTTCATTATCTTCAAGAAATCTGCACAACAGCCTATCAGATGGGAATCTTTCAAAACGCAATACTACTAATCTCCCAGTGTTTACAGAGAAGGAAACCAAGAGAGGTTCAGGAAGCTGCCCAAGGTCAGCATCAGCGGAGCCCGGCCAACTCTGAGCCACAGGGCCAGGTGAGCAGCGAGGTCAGCAGCCTGAGTCCCGCACACAGCACCACCTCCGTGTGGGGGGAGGCCTGCCCTGCTGTCTCTGCAGATGGAAGTCCTCTGCCCTAGGCGCAGGCTGGATCTTCATAGATCTGAGAAGGGAGCAGGGGTGTGGAGTGACTGTGTCCCTGTGAGTCTGCCCCAGAGAGAGTCTGGGCTCAAGCAGAGGGCAGGATGTGACCTGCCCAGGGTCCTCAGCCCTGTGGAGTCCAGGCCAGCAGTGATTTCCCAGAGGTACTGACTTAGAAGGAAAGAGAAGGTAAAGAAAAGCAGGAGAAAGTAGGCCAGGGAAACCCACTTATGGCTGCCTGAGCCCGCCCCTGTCCCCAGGCAGCCACAAAGCCTCTTCTGGGGCGTTGGCCCATACTCTCTCATGCTTAGATCTCAGGAGCCATGATACTCCTCATCCTCGTTCCTGGAATTCTGCTACACCCACCTTGCTGGCGCCTCCCCCAGGCCACAGTGCCACTTCCTGCCCTGGTGGGAAACCCTCTCCCAGAGGTCTCCCCCACCCCTCCATTCCCACCTCCCAAACCAAACCCCCAAATTGTTTCCCCCAATGAACCCATTGGGACTGCCTCATCTGGCTCTCCAAAACTGCAGCTCACTCACATCACTCCCCTGCTCTCAAATTATCTATTGCTCCCTAGTGCTCCAGAGAGGCAGTTTGAAGACTGGCTAAAAGCAGAGAATCTGGAACAGGATATCTGGGTTTGAATCCCAGCCTAACCACCTATAAGTACAGTGATCTTGGGCAAGGCACTCCACCATTCTGTCTGTGAAATGGGATGAGGATCAGCACCCCCTGCCACACCAAGTTAGTAGTGTGGTGAATGAGGTCAGGGGTGTAGTGTCCACAGCGATGCCAGGTGGTCATTGCAGTAAATACTGAGGATAGAGCCAGTCCAGCTTCTTGGTCTGGCCCTGGGTGTAGCATCCATGGTCCACCCCAGACAAAACACGCAGCCCCATCTGGCTGTCCCATCGCTAGGGTGCTGCCCTCCTACTTCTCCATGGCACGTGGTCCAAAGTACCCCAGCCCAGACAGTCGGTCACCCAGCATGGCCTCCGTCCACGGTGTCCACCCAGTGCTTACAGGAAAGTGCACACAGAGCCCACCAAGCCCGCCAGGGGAGGCAGCCAACCTCTACTTGGGCTATCCCCTGAAGGAGCAGCCTTGGGCGAGGCCACTGCCCCTCCCAGAGCAGGATGCAGGCTGCTCAGTGGAGTTAAAGGCCCTTCAGCGCTGGGGCTGGGGCTGGGGCTGGGGCTGGGGCTGGGGCCTGCCTCACCCCAGCTCCACCCCCTTAGCTTTATTCCCCCCAGGGCAGGGATCCCCAGCTCCACCTCTGCCTCCAGCTAATGCTGCTTCACAACCAGTTGTCATTCATCCACCACACCTTCATTAAGTGCCTACTGTGTACCACAGCTAGGTCTTGTGTCTCTGTGCTGCAATCCTGGCTGTTCAGGACACACTGCTTTCTTGCCTGGAGAGGTGGTTTTGGATGCATCGTCTCACCCAGCTCCCCTAGGCTGTGTAGTCAGTTACCACCACAGGGTCAGCACCTACTGTGTGCCAGGCACCATGGCTCGTAGATTGTGACTGCCAACGCAGGACGCCCCCTCTGGAGAGTCAAGGGCCCCACCTGCAGAAAGTGAAGTTTAGAGGGACAGAGCGAGCTGCCCCCGGGCACAAAGCTAGCCAGTGGCTGATCCAGGGCTTCTCATTCCAAAGCTGGACTTCCATGGCTCCACACGTGTCTGTCCCTGAGTGTGACAGATGTGTTCTGCCAGGTGACTGTCCATGGCTCCTTTTGACAGCAGCTTAGTCCCCTCTAACCTGACCCTGGGGTCTTGAATTCCCAGCTCAGAAAGGCTGACCTTCACATTGACCCCGTGGTCACCTACATAATGACCCCCAAAGGTGTCCTAATCCCTGAAACCCATGAATATGTCAACTTCAATGACAGTCAGTGCAGGCATGACTCGGTTAAGGACCGTGATGTGGGGGGGCGTCCTGGATCACCTGGGCAGCAGAATCACAGAGACCCTTGGACAGGGAGACAGGAGGGTCAGAGTCAGAGAGGAAAAGTCTCCGCTGCCAGATTTGGAGAAGGCGGAAGGGGCTGTGAGCCAAGGAATGGAGGAGCCTCTAGACTCAGGAAAAGGCAGGAAGCAGGTTCTCCCTGGAGCCTTCTGAAAGACCAGCCCTGCTGACTAACGCACTAAGACCCACGTCAGACTCCTGCGAGGCCGATCTGTAAGGGGGCAAATGTATGGCATTCCCAGCCTCTGTGGTCATTTGTCAGCGTGGCCACACAGAACTCGTACGACGCCCTTATACCTCCTCTTGCTATACCAGGTCCTGGGTACACCCTCCTCCCCTGCTGCCCAGGAAGACTCTGGAGGTGTCCACTGCCCCCTCTTCTGCTCCCAGGCCTGTAGAAGGTGTCCACTGCCCCAGCACACACGGGCGCGCCACGTCCCACCACCTCCGGCTCCTTGCCCTCGGTACCCTGCTCGCTGAATTTTCTTGCCCTCCGCCTTTGTTAGTCACCTTATCGCGCCTGCACATCTCACCTCCAATCTAATTGGAATTTCCTCAAAGGCAGGAAACCTGATTTGGGCGTCTTTGTCTCTCCCACAGCACCCAGCACCGGTGGCTCAGACAAGCAGGGGTGGCCTTCCTCTCGTGGACACAGAGCCACACGCCCTCCTTAGCCAAGTCCCATGCCTGGGGGTTGCCCTTTCCCATGGCCCCTGACGCCCCGGAGCTCTGCTCTGCCCTCCCCACCCCCTTGCTGCCCTCCAGGGGAGCCGCCACTTGTAGCCCCTTGGCAGAATGTCTCCCTGGGGGCCTACCCATCCTGCTATAGAGCCGCCTCTGTTTTGTTCTCAGAGCCTGGCGCAGTGTCCTTCCTGAATGCCTACATTTCACTGATCTCTTGGCTTTTTTTTTCCCTTTCCTAGAAACATCTTTTTTTTTTTTTTCTGAGACAGAGTCTAACTCTGTCCCCAGGCTAGAGTACAGTGGCATCAGCATAGCTCATAGCAACTTCAAACTCCTGGGCTCAAGTGATCCTCCTGCCTCAGCCTCCCGAGTAGCTGGGACTATAGGTGCCACCACAACGCCTGGCTACTTTTTCTATTTTTAGTAGAGACGGAGGTCTCTCTCTCTCAGGCTGGTCTTGAACTCCTGAACTCAAGGGAACCATCTGCCTCGGCCTCCCAGAGTGCTTGCATTATAGGCATGAGCCACTGTGCCCAGCCTTTTTCAAGAACCTTTTCTAGAATCTTCTTGAGGGCAGCGTGGTGCCTACACCACTCCCAGGGCCTGGTTTAGGGCAGAGGACCCACACCCTCACAGATGGGCAAAAACAGCTGTTGCACAAAGATGTTTCAGACCAGCAGAGTGACCTTCCTGGGCTGGCTGTTTTCCTCTGCGATGTGGCAACCCAACAGTGGCTGCCTCGAGGAACGCCAAGGACAAACGAGACGGCTGGTGGGCCCAGGCCCACACAGCAAGTGCCCAGCTAACAGCAGCTCTCATTTTCTTTGATGTCCATCAGTCACCAAGACGTCCTGTTGGCCCAGAGGCTGGGGAGGTTGTTAATTTTTAAAATGTTTCCCTTGGCCATGGAAAGGAAAGCCAGCAGGGCAGAGGGGGCACAGGGGACCTACATGCATGTGGTTCCGCAGAACCACGCTGCAGGTGAGGCCACAGAGCCCCAAAGGTGGGGTGCCCCTTACTCGGGGGCTCACCGCCAATATGTCACAGATTCCAACTTCCAACCTGCTCTGTCTTATTTCACCGTGGCCAGCCAGAAGGTGAGCAGGACACAGAGATACCTTGCGGGTGGCCAGGATACCGGATCAGTCTGTTGCAGTTACACTCCGCAGGTCTCCTGCCCTAACTAGAATCTGCCTGTCGGCGTGTATAAAGAGTGCTGAGCCAGCCAGGAATAGTGGCCAGAGCAGGTGGTCTACGTAGTAGGGCAGAGGAACCAAAAAGGCTCAGGGCACCACAGATGACTTCCTTCAGATGCCCAAGGTCCCCACCCAGCAAGCCTCTCATCAGAATGATCAGGGTCTGGATTGGAGCCAGGCCACAGGGAAGGCACATCAGCTTAGGAAGTTCGGTGACAGGAAATGCTGTGTGGCCTTGGCAGAGTTTGGAGGCAGTAGCTTTTGGCAGGGCCTGGGTTACTGTGGGGGCTGGGTAGGTTTGGGGGGTACTGGGGAGGACCCTTCATCCCTGACCAGGCAGGACAGCAGCCATGGCTTCTCTGCCACCCCTCCCCCACTGGTTCTCCAACATCCCCCCCCACACACCCTTTACTGAGCCTCTTCTGTCTACTGGGCTCTGGGTGGACACCATTTGTATAAATGAAATTCCGTTTTGGCCTGTGCGTGTCCCTGCCTCAGCCAAGAGCTGGTTTGAGGCTGGGAGTGACAAAATTTGGCTGGAGAGGGTGGAGGTGGGAGTGGAGGTGACCTTGGGCAGCACGTCCCCCCTCCACATCCTCAGCGCAAAGAGTCATGCCCCAGGACTGTAGGGGAGGAGGGAAGAAAGTGCTCTCCTGACCAGGAGGGGGACACAGCCCCAACCAAGGACTTGATGTCCTGGTTTTGCCTGAGCTGTCCCAAGTGTCCGAGTGACCCAGACCACCACCAGGCAGAGCCCAGCTCGGTCCTGCCCCAGCAGAGGATGCTGGGGAAAGCTGAACCATAGGCCATGCTAGGCGGCAAGAGGCCCTGAAGTCCCCTAGGCAGACAGCATTCACTTCTTTTAAGACCTCTCCCCAAGGCCCCATTTGGCTGAACAAACAACCCTCCTATTGCCTCCAGGGCCTGAGCCTGGCCAAGCAGCCTGCTACCCCCAGGGAGAATTTTCACACAGCCCTGGCCAGTCCAGGGCCTGCTGCAGGAAACCCTGGGCCAGCATCACAATGCACCACTTCTGGCTGCTGAGGGCTTCTCAGACCCAGGAAACAGGTGCTTGCGGCTCTGTGATTTCCAAAGGGACTTGGTCCTCAGGAGTGCCATGGCCTTGAGCAGTGGTGGCTGGGCAGGGGAAGAGAAAGGCAGCCCTGGGGAGGGACCTTCCTGAAACCCATTTTCATGGCAGGCTCACATACCTGCCATGGCTCCCTATTGCCCTAAGGATCCAGAACACACAAAGAATGCTTACAGCTCAACAATCAAAAGACAACCCGATTTGAAAACAGGCAAAGATGTGCACAGACCTCTCTACAAAATTTGAATAGAAAAATGGTCAATAAGCTATGGAAAGATACTCAACAACATTAGTCATTAGAGAAATGCATGTCAAAACCACATGGAGGGGAGGAAGGCTGTGAAAAGAACCAGGGTGGAGGGAGTGGGACTGCTGGGATCACACCTGCGGTGCATCTTACAAGAGTACATGTGAAACTTAGTAAATGTAGAACATAAATGTCTTAACACAATAACTAAAAATGCCAGGAAGACTATGTTAACCAGTGTGATGAAAATGTGCCAAACAGTCTATAAAACCAGTGTATGGTGAAAAAAAAAAAAAAAAAGATAACAACCAGTGTTGATGAGAATACTGAGAAACTGGAAACATTGTGCACTGCTGTGGGAAGGAAAAATGGTGCAGGCAGAGGTGGAAAACAGCCCTCAAAGGGTTAAACATAGAGTGACAGCTTGTCCCAGCATTTCCACCTCTAGGTATATACACAAGAGAATTGGGCCACATGCTCTTATCTGTAATCACAGCACTTTGGGAGTCCAAGGCGGGAGGATCACTTGAGGCCAGGAGTTCGAGAGCAGCCTGGGCAAGATCGAGACCCCCATCTCTACAAAAACTTAAAAATTAGCCAGCACAGTGGTGGATGCCTATAATCCCAGCTACTCAGGAGGCTGAGGTAGGAGGATCGTTTGAGCCCAGAAGTTTGCAGTTACAGTAAGCTATGATGACACCACTGTGCTCCAGCCTGGGTGAAAGAGGAAGACCCTGTCTCTTAAAAGGGGGAAAAAACAATTGACATCCATCCATCCACTTAGATACAAAAGTTCCTAACAGCATTATCCACAATAGGCAAAAAGTGGAAACAAATCAAACGCCCATCACGGATGCACAGAGAGGCAAAATGTGGGCTTTCCACACACCGGAGTAGCATACGGCCATAAAGGGTGCAAGGCTGACACCTGCTAGGACCACTGACCCTGGCACGTTATACTGAAGGAAAGAAGCCGGGCGCAGAAGGCCTTACAGAGCAGGCTTCCATCTACAGGAATGATCAGAACAGGGAGACTCCTAGAGATAAGTAGAGGTGTGGTAGCCTCAGGCTGGGGGATTGTGGGGAGGGGAATGAGGAATTATTGAGGGTACAGAGTAGGGAGCTTTTTGGAGTGATGACAGTGCTCAGGAATTAGATGATGGTGGTGGCTGCACAACTCTGTGAATATGTCAAAAACCACTGAATTGTACACTAATTTTTTTTGAGACTCTGTTGCCCTTGGTAGAGTGCTGTGGCATCATAGCTTACAGCAACCTCAAACTCTTGGAATTGAGCAATCCTCTTGCCTCAGCCTCCCGAATAGCTGGGACTACAGGCATATACTACTATACCTGGCTGGTTTGTCTATTTTTAGTAAAGATGGAGTCTCACTCTTGCTCAGGCTGGTCTTGAATTGCTGAGCTCAAGCAATGCACTGGCCTTGGCCTCCCAGAGTGCTGAGATCACAGGCATGAGCCACCAGGCCCAGCCTATTTATTCATTTATTGAAACAGGGTCTCTCTTTGTTGCCCAGGCTGGAGCACAGCAGTATGATCATATCACCTGTAACTTCTAAGTCCCAGCCTCAAGTGATCCTCCTGCCTCAGCCTCCTTAGTAGCTGGGACTGTAGGTGCACACCACACCTAATTTTTTAATTGTTTATTTTTTGTAGAAACAGGGTCTCACTGTGTGGCCCAGGCTGGATTTGAACTCCTGGAGCTGTCTCCTCTTTTTCTTGGCATCTCATTACCCAGCCCAGGACCGGGCCCCAGGTGGCCCAGTGGATACTGACAAGAATATTGACATGATAACCAAAGTTTCTCACAGCTCCCAGTTCTGAAACGTCCGTTCCATGTACGCCAGGGGACAGTTAGCAATGTCTGGAGATGTTTTTTTCTCATTCTAGGAGGGGAGTCATTGGGGGGTTGCTACTGGTATCTCGAGGGTGGAGGCCAAAGGTGCTATGCAGTGTCCTGCAATGCCCAGAACAGCCTCCCACAAAGAATGACCCCACTCGTGTCCAGGGGGCAGCTCTGAGGAGCCCTGCCACAGAGCAGGGGCTGTATGCACGCATAGAACGTGTGTACATACATGCGATTACTTGGGGACCACGTTAAAATAAAGACTCCCAGGACTATCGGAAACTCTCCAAAACCAACAAGCCGGTTTCCTTAATAAGTACTTTGTAATGGAACAGAAAGAGACAGAGAGACTGGGAGAGGGAGAGACAGGGAGAGAGGGAGAAGCGGATGGAGGAGAAACGTGTTTAGGAGTCTTCATATTCAGTTAACCCTTCACAGTGTGCATCTTATGTGGATCCTGATTTAAATAAACCCTGGAGAGAAAAAAAGTTATTTTTAAGAATAGAAATAAATGGTACCCGTTTTGTAACCTCCAATGGAGTTATCTGTGTAGAGCTTACTTTCTTAGGAAAAGACCCCTAGCAAAGGGCAGTTAAATGGGTTCATTAATGCTGAAATTATGGCTATGGGGTGACAGAGGAGCCCCCTCCCCGGACTTGCCTCTTATTTCACTCTCTTCTTCAAACAAGGGGGACCCCCATCACCAACCAGCCTGTACTGCTCACCAGAAAGCACCTTGCATTGAAGCATTTGCTTCAAATATTTTAAAGTTTTTTTTTTGTTGTTTGTTTGTTTTTTAAAGCTAGGTTATTCATGCAATAGCTTTCATGGTTAAATATATTTTATACACCTTTTTTTTTTTTTTTTTTTTTTTTTAGAAAGAGTCTTAAGCTGTTGCCCTGGGTAGAGTACCATGGCATCATCATAGCTCACAGCAACCTCCAACTCTTGGGCTCAAGCAATCCTCTTGCCTCAGTTTTTCTAATTTTAGTAGAGATGGGATCTCACTCTTGCTCAGGCTGGTCTCGAACTCGTGAGCTCAAGCAATCCACCCACATCAGCCTCCCAGAGTGCTGGGATTACAGGTGCAAGCCAGTGCACCTGGCCACATCTTTCTCTTTTAGTTAAAAAATATTCCAGGCCGGGTGCAGTGTCTCACTCCTGTAGTGCAAGCTCTCGGAGAAGCCAAGGCAGGAAGATTCCTTGAGGTGAGCCTGAGCAAAAATGAGACCCTACTCTACCAAAAATAGAAAAACCAACCAGACATGGTGGTGGGCATCTGTAGTCCCACCTATTTGGGAGGCTGAGGCAAGAGGCTCATTCAAGCCCAAAAGTTTGAGGTTTCTATGAGCTATCATGACCCTATTGCACTCTACCCAGGGCAACACAGGGAGACCCTGTCTCAAAAACAAAAAGTCTTGATCCTAATAAGCCCCAAATGGAAAAAGATAGCAATACCCCATTCTCAGAAGTGTGAGGCTGGCCCCAGGCCACCAACACACTTCAGACCTAGGAGGAGAAATTCAGGAAGCCAGTCTCTCCAGGATCCTTGAAGTGGAAATATCTGAGTGGTGCCTGTGGCTCAGTGGGTAGGGTGCTTGTCCCATATGCCAAGGGTGGTGGGTTCAAACCCGGCCCCGCCAAATTGCAACAAAAAAACAGCCGGGCGTTGTGGCGGGTGCCTGTAGTCCCAGCTACTCAGGAAGCTGAGGCAAGAGAATGGCCTAAGCCCAGGAGTTGGAGGTTGCTGTGAGCTATGACGCCATAGCACTCTACTGAGGGCATTAAAGTGAGGCTCTGCCTCTAAAAAAATAAAAAATACATAAATAAAAGAAATGGAAATGGAAATATCCTCAAGGCCCAACCTTGCCTCTGTCGACCTGGTCTGTCCTGAAGTCATTCACCTGTTACTACAGTGCCCAGGCCCTTGTGTACTGCGGTGAACTCCCTGGCATCCCCCACCCCCAGTAACCCTGAAGGATATGCAAGGATGGGCCCCTTTAAGGCACTGCAGTGAGCCCCTGGGATGCTTTCACACTCCTCCTTCCACAGGCATAGTGCAGGGCCTACCTTATGAGCTCCAGTTGGGAGACAGGGAAACTGAGGCTCAGAGCCCTACGGCTTGCCTAAAGTCCCATAACTGGGAAGCCAAAGGGCTGGGATTTGAACATGGATTTTTCTAACTCCAGAGGCCCCCTCCCCTCCCCCCCACGTCATGCCACCCTCCAGCCACCTTGCAGCTTGGATGCTTGGGGGCTGGTTCTGCAGGGCTGCCTAGGGAAGGTGGTGCTGGGTGAAATTGCCCTTCTGGGCACGCCTGTTACACAGTCACGGCTACCACCAGTCCCAGGAATCTCTGTAGCCACCAATCTGACCACGATAGCAAGGCTTACACCCTCCGGTCGTCTTGGCACTCTGAGAACAAAATCCTCCACCTTCCATAAGTCCAGGCCCATCACACCCCCTGCCCTGCCTCTTCTCCTCAGCTGGGCAGCTGGGAATACCTGACTTCTGCAGTCCTCAAATGGGTACGTTTTCTCTTGTCTCTATCCTTCCGCGCAGCCTGTTCCCACTGCCAGGAACACTGTCTTTCTGCTTCACCCCCTTTCTCTTAGCTCTTTCTTGTCCTTTTTTCATTTACACGCCTTCTTCTCCAGGAAGCCCTCCTGATTGTTCCAAGACTGGTTTGGTACCTTTAAGGACTTCTGCACCCCCCAGAGACGCCCCCACCTTTTATATATTGTACTCTATGCTATACTTTATTTCTCCCCTTATTAACTGGCCCCCTGTGAGGGTAGAGACCCCCTGACTTCTTCAGGTTCAGCCCTTTACTCTCCACCTCCAGGGTCACCACCTCATTGATGCCACCGTCACCTCTTGTGTAAACAGTTACAGTTACCTCCTCACTGCTCCCTCTGCCTCCCCTACCTGCTGGCTGAGTGGTTTTCCTAAGACATGAGTCAGACTGACACTCCCCTGCTTAAGCCCATGGAGTGACATCCTGCTTACTCTTAGAATAAAGCTCAAAGTATTTACCACAGCCTCTAGGACAGCAGTTCTCAACCTATCATGACCCACAGGAACTGTTTTAAAGGGCCGCGGGATTAGGAAGGTTGAGAACCACTGCTCTAGCACCCCATGATCAGGCCCGACCCCTGGCCCCTCTGCTTGGCTTAGTCCCTCCACTTAAGGTCTGAGGGCTTCCCGTCCCATCCTAGAACCCACCAAGCAGTTCCTGCCACAGGGCCTTTGCACATGCTACTTCTACTGCCTGGATCATTCCTAAGACTCCTCACAGGACTGGATGGACTCTTTCTTCCTTCCCAGCCCGGTGGGGAGCCCCCTCAAAAGCAGGTTGACCTTGATCTTATGGGCTCTGGCACCTAGATGACTTCCTTTACAGACCCACCCTAATTGTAATACCTGATTTACTTTCTTGGTTCTGTTGTATTCCTAACATCCCACTAAGATGAGGCGGTGGGGCATTCCATTGTGCACACGGTTATAATCCAGGCACCTGGCACACAAGCTGACCCTCCGTGAGAGTCACTATTTGTGAAACAAACGGTAAATGAAAGAGGAGCACAAAATCCTCCACCTTCCATAAGCCCAGGCCCATCACACACTTGTCCTGCCTCTTCTCCCCAGCTGGGCAGCTGGGAATACCTGACTTCTGTAGTCCTCAAATGGGTATCTTTTCTCTTGTCTCTATCCCTGCTGCTCTGAGCTTTGGGGAGAACAAGGCCTCCCCTGTGAGGCCACCTCAGGCCCTGCCTCTCCACCTCTAGGCCTCCCCTCCTGAGCTATTTTATTTGCAAAACAATTGACACATTTAAACAAAATAAACATGCCCTAAAACGGCCTGGTGTTGGTGAAGGTCTGAGCAGGTGTCCGGGTCAGGTGGGCAAGCGGTTGTCCTGCACCTGGTCGGCGTGGGCCCACAGGTTTATGGTTGCAGCTGGAAGGGTTCCTAAAGACCTCCAGGGGTCACGGCTGTGGAGGTCTTTGGAGCCCTTTCTGCACTGTGTCCACCACACGAGCATCTCTGACCCATCGGCGTCAGGGAAGCCCCCACCTCCGCTTATCTTTAGAAGTGGAAAGTCTGGGTTTGTCTAAAAGAATGTCACTCGTTCAGGCTCGTACCTTCTGCCTTGTTTTCAGGTTGTGCTGTTCACGTGGGAAAGAGAAAAGGCTGAGTGAGGGAAGGAGAGGCAACAGGGAGAAAGAAAGGAGGATGGGGGGAGGAGAGAGAGAGGGAGGGAGGAAGGAAAGGAGGAAAAGAAAGGGGGGGGGATGGAAGATGGAAAAAGAGGCCAAGAGAGATCCAGAGAGAGCGGGGAAAGAAAATAGAAGGGAGGGGAGGAAGCCCCTAATCAGAGGCCCCACTGTGCACCTGGCAGGCCAGGCTTGTGGGCAGGACCCCACTCATGGCCCAGTCTCCTGCCCCCCTCCTGGACAAGTCTGGTTACACAATGGAGGCCGCTGTGGACACCGTCCAGAAGCTGGCTTGTCTTCAGTCACATGGGGCAGCTTTGCCCAGGAAGCGGGAGGCACTTCCCAGATCCAGGCCTCCGTCTGCTCCCATTAGCTTGGCCCGGAGTCAGCCCCTCAGCCCACTGCTCGGCCAGAGTGTTCCCAGATGTGCACCGTGGTAATAAAAAGGCGCGCTGGTTCCTGTCAGCAGCAGGGAACTCCAGGAGGGGACCCCCAGCAGCCAGCCAGGGGCAGATGTTTGCAACGTGTGCTCTGGCGGCAGGGAGGGGAGGCCCAAGGCACCACCATGGCCTGGCTGGCTCACAAAGGGACCACACAGAGGTGTCCCTGCACCCCCTGCTCCTTGGACACACAGATGGGGTTGGACCCTGGCATGGGCCACAGGAGATGGCTCACACTTCCCCTGCCCTCACTGGGGAGGCTGGTCCTTGGTCTCCCCAACGTGCGAAAGCATGAGCCATCACGCTTCTCACCCCACCTTGGACTGGCCCTGGGTGTAGACGCTGGTGTTTGGGTTTGTCCCAGGCTCCTGCCCACGGAGCTAAACCCCTGACTCAGAGATGGGCTTCTTCCTGCCCTGCCTGTGGGGTCAGTGCCAACCCCAGTATTTTGCCCTTGCCTCTGGGCAACAAGAGAAAACATGTGACCCATCCTGACGAATCACAGTTTCCCATTTTCCTAACCTCTGTGACTGATTGGTCCAGGGATGGACATGTGACTTAAAGAGGACCAATCAAAGTCCTTCCCTGAGATTCTTCTAGGTGGACAGAGATGGGGGAGTTCTCCCGAGTATGAGACCTTGGGAGAAGCCATGGGAGTGCATTTGTGTTCATCTAGACTACTTGACAAGGAAACTGGGGTTCAGAGTGGGGGTGGAAGCCAACACAGCATGTAGGTGGCAGAGTATGAGACTGACCCTGGAGAAGAATGGGCCAAGTTGCTGGCCAGGGCAGGAGGGGCTTCAAGGGGTACCAGCAGCTTGGGAGTAGGGAGGGGAGTAGAGGAGCCACACTGGGAGACCCAGTGACCTTGAACATTTGAGGCCCGTGAAATTGGAGCAGCTGAAAGGGGAATGTATGAGCAGCTGGGGCTGCTGGCCGGCTGGACACCCCCCCTCCCCCCAATCTCCCCTGGGTCATGCAGGGAGAGGCCCATCTTTGCTTTAAAATGCAAGCTGTGGCCAATTAAACCAACCCAGCAGCCAGGGCAGGCTCTGGCTGAGCAGCTGAGGTGGCTCCATGGCAGAGATGGCCATGGAAAGGGGTTAACCAAGGGCACAGCTGATGGCTGGCCTGGGACAGGAAGTGGGGCCACTCTGAGGCCAGACCATGGAGGAAACAGGATTCTTCCCTCAGCCCTCTGACCTTTCAGATCATCTGAATCGTCTTCCTTTCTCTCTAATAAGCACTATCTGCTCCTCAGACAGCTCTGCAGGGTGGGGACTATATTTTGTTCACTTTACAGATGAGTAGCCGAAGGTTAATTACTGAGAGATGAGGATGAGGCTAATAACTGACAGGGCTGAGGCCGTGATCAGCCTCCCCTGACCCCCAGGCCAGGGTTCCTTCAGAGGTTCCAGTGAGCAGGGCTTTTCTGGGGGCTGTATGTGTGTGGGGGAGGGCAGGCACTCCCAGGCCCAGGGAACCCCTTCTCTCCCTTCAGCCTGCATTTGGGTAACACATAAAAGCCCTGGTCTCATGGTGGCCTGTGTCCCTCCCACTCTCAGCCTCCATCTTCTAACAGAACCAAGCTCAGAGGAGACATCTGTCCACCAGGCGTGGGCAGTGACACACACCAGTCTGTCCCGGAGAAACTTCACACAGAAGGAACATAACAGCTTCTGGTATCCCCTCTAAGAACCACTATTTAGGCAAAGCCCACTCAGACTTCCGGGCCTGCTCAGGGCATTGTGATGGATGGTCTGGAGCCAGGAGTGAGGGGGAGGGACCTTCTTTCTGTTCCCAACATCAGTCCTGGCACCTCCACCAGGCAAGAGGGGCTGAAGCCCACGTCATCCTGGCAGGTCACAGCATCTCTGGCAGGGAGGATGGCACAGTGGGAACACATCCTACCTATTCTTAGGCAGATATGCATGGGCTCAGACCTTACCTCCCTCTCCTGTAGACTTAGTTGTGTGACCATCAGGCCACCTAATCTCTCAGAGCCTCAGTTTCCTCATCTGTGAAGTGGGGATACTGATGCCTGTCCTCAGGGCTGCTGAGTGACTGTGGGGGTTTGTGCACTGCTATCATGCCAATGGCCACTGATGTCTCCAAAGCCACCACCCACTGAGTACAGCACCCCATGCTACTCCTATGCCTGAAAGGCTGTGGGTGGGGGGCAGCAGAATATGGAGCAGCCTGACCAGCAGGGTGGGGGCCGGAAAGAGAAGGGGCAGCCACAGGAAAGGTGTGGCCGGAACGCCCGGAGCCAGCAGCTGGGAGGAAGGAGTCGCCAGGTGGGCCCCACCCTCTGCAGGCAGTGCTGGTGGGCACAAGGCCAGGTCACTTGGCAGGACTGCTCCAGCCTCCGGAGACCCTGGGATGTCCTTCAGGATGGAGGGCCAAGCATTGTCCCTGACTGTAGGAGGTTCTTGCTGGTGGCTTTCACATGGCTCATTGTGCGCTGGGGGCCTTGGGAACTGACTCCTGTGCTCTTGGCTCAGTGAGTTTGGGATTGTGGCCCCTCCATCTGCCACTGTCTCTGAGCTTGGTGCCATGCGGGTGGCGGGAAGGATGGCCTCAGTTTTCCTTCCTACAATCATTCATTCAGCTTGCACTAATGAGTGCCACTGTGTGCCAGGCCCTCTGCCAAGTTCTGGGGAGAGTGATACAAACTGTGTGTGACCCCTGCCCTCTAGGAGCCCTAGGGAGCCCTGGCCAGTGAGCAGTCACCTGGGGAGCCTCTGAGAGGAGAGGAGCGGGGACCCAGCCTCGGGACATAGAGGACAACGTCCCAGAGGAGGTGGGCAGCTGAGACCCAAAGGACCAGGATTTGGCCAGGCTAAGGTGACAGAGAAAGGAGAGGGCATTCCAGGTTTAGAGGACAGCAAGTACAAAGGCCTGAGGCCAGAGCACCTGCGTGACGTTACCTGCGTGACATTCTCAGCAAGTACAAGAGGATAGGGGTTGGAGGAAGAAGATGAGAAAGCAGGGCCAGGCTTGGGGGCCATCTGATCACTATCAAAGGCTAGGATGGGAAATGCAGTGCCCTGAGGACGTGAGGGAACTGCCTAGGGTTACTCAGCTAATGGGGTTAAGGATTTGGACCCAGGTCTAAGCCCTTTGCTCCATGACATCAACCACTGGAGAGAGGTCCTTCTGAGGCTAAGCATGTGGCCCTGTCCTTGGGATTTATCAGACCAGCCAGAGACTGAGCAACAGCTCAGAACTAGACCCCACAAAACATACAGAAGGCTCTAGCCAAGGCCTGCCACGGGGGAAGTTCCTGGAGGGACAGGTGGGATCCAGATACCCAGTAGGGGAAGGGAAGAGCAGACAGAACAGTGTCTGGAGATAAATGCAGAGCAAAGTTCTGGAGCAAATTGACACATTGGGAGTCCGCAAGTGTCCAAAATGAATGGGGTTATCACAGGCCAAATAAAGATGCTCCTCCAGACCCCCCTCCTCTAACCTCAGTCTCCCCACTGCAAGCAGAAAGGAGGAGACCCAGGAGAAAAGGTCCAAGACAACTCTGGAACTTGATAGGGCTCTGGGGTATCTGTGCCCAAAGGGGGCCTGGAACCGGGGTACCCATCTCCAGCCACCTGCACTGGCCTCTCCTGCTGGGACTCTGAACATTGCCTCTGGAAAGTGAGGTTAGCAGAACCCTCCAGGGGTATGGGTGGGGCCGAGGGGTGTCTGATGTATAGTAGGAACTCAATAAATGCTTGTGAGCCCTGTGGGTGCTGCCCAGTCCCTCTGAAAAGCAGCTGTCACTGGCCTACCATGAGTGGGAGTGAAAATGAGCCCACCTGGACCCCAAATGTCCATTGTAAGGGGTGCCCAACCCACAAGTTAGCCCTCCCCTTAGTCCCTAGGTGTGCATACAGCAACAGGTGAACACACACATCACATCAAAGATCTGACCCTCCATCTCTCCATGAACCCACTCCTGAATCTCCAAGGCCCAGTCCAGCCCAGCCGTGTTCTATAAATAGCATTGATGGCTCCCAGAGCCCCCAGAACCAAGGGAAACTCCCCTAAGTGAGCACTTACTATCCCTTTCTGACCCCTCAGTGCTTTTAATCATTAGTGATTAGAAGCTTGGTTGGAGCCAATTATGAGCCAATTAGAGAAGAAGAAGATGGTACCTAGGCTCTGGAGGTAGCCCCACGTTCAAATTAAATTACTCATCAGGATTACCATGGTCAGTTGTCTAGGTTGTGAACTGTACAAGGGGCCATATCCAAAAGGCTACTGTTCACATTATGAACACATCGATTATCTATCTGTATTGTTACAGTTTTGACTTAAAAGATGAGTTATGTCTTAACATCTACGTCATCACATTGATGTCAATTTTCTGTGAAATGGCAGCAAAGGGCTCATTTTAACAAAATCAATGTAATGTAATTGTCTTGATTAGGTTGTTTTCAAAACTTAGGATTTTTTTGTTTAATTATCTAATTTATATATAATGCTATATTTGGTATAATGTGTTGAGAAACTTATAGTATAGCTTTATTTATTGGAGAAAGATGTGGCCTGTTGGAGCCTCTTTCCCTATCTGTCTCCGGGGCCTAACGGGGGGCCCCTTGCAAGACCTGCTGCCAATGCAGGAAGATGACGTTTGTGGGGCCTGGCAGGTGCCAGCTAATGGCACCTGTGGTCCTTGTCCTCTGACATGCAGCTCTCCTGGAAACTTGCTCTGTAAAGCAGAGGCATCCTGGTGCCTCAGTTTACCAACCTGAGAAGCAGAGACAGTTCTCCTCATGGCTGCCACTGGGGGAAGACGGGCTGTTGTTACAGAGCCCTGTTCTTGCCTAGGCTGAAATTCTTGCCCCTGAGCTTCTCCAAATTTGGTGTTGCCCAGAGTCTTGACCTTGTTTCCTGCCCCTCCCACCCCTGTCCTGCTGTCTTGGCTACCAGAGGGGCTGTCATTGAAGGGGGCCCTCCCCAGAGCCCCCAGAAGCTGCCCAAAGAGGAAATCCTCTTCCTCCTCTTGCAGGCTAGAAGCTACAGAATGTTTCTTTTGGAATTTTTTGGCTTCCACACTGTAGAATATTCTAGCCTCATCAGCCACAGGGTCCCCTCCCCACTCCCCCTTGGCCAGCAAGTCTTCAGCCAAACTGTGCTCGGGCCTCCCCTCCACCCCTCCTTTCCCTGTGTTTGTTGCAAAACAAAATATGCCCAGAAACTCAGAAGACCTGTCTGGAAATGAACCAAACTCACCCCACAGCTGATCCTTTCCAAAAACAGAGGCCCAGAGGAAAAACAGGAGGACAGCTTGCAGCCCCTCAGATAACAAAAGTAGGGCAGGCAGGGGAACCTTGAGGGGCTATGCTGGACCCTCCCTTGGCCTTTCAAAAGAAAAACCCAGCTCCTTGCTCATTTAGCTCCCAGCCCTCCCTTCTTGGCAGTGGAATAATTAAATATTCATGCATTTCTCCTTCCCCTAAGAAAGTGATAAGTCAGATTTCTGCACATACATAAAAAAGCACCCCAAGGTAAAGGGTGGGAGCCAACTTTCAGCTGAAGACAAAGCCTTCACTTTAATTTACGAATGAAAACACCCTTCACCTTGGGGCTGCAAATTTCCTAGATACACATGGTCAGGACAATCCGAGACTTATGAGGCTCCAGAACCAATTAGGCCTGTTTGTGCTGACGTCAAGTCTGGGGGAGTTTTTTTCCTTCTCCTCACAAGTATTTATGATACTGACAGATGCAACAGGGGGGGGGAGAAGGGGGAAAGCCCAGAACAGGAGCAAGCCTCGTGGGGCCACGTGGGCAGGGATTCCACGTGAAAAGCAGTCCCTGGTTTGGTTTAAGTGGCCGGATCTGTGCCCTGATTCTGCCACTGTCAGTGTGACGACAGGGAAGGGAGCCATTAGTGTGCACCTAACTGTGTTATGATACACTCCCAGGCATGTTGTGAAGAGTACATGGGTTAATCCACTTGGTAACCTAGGGGAAGACACTCATCCCATTTTGCAGGTGACCAAACTGAGGCCCAAGTAGCAAAGTCATTTTCTCAAGGTGGCAAGGCCAGAGAGTGGGATTTGAGTATTGGTTTTTTTAGCTCCAAAGACTGCCCAGCTCCATGCAGGTGCCCCTGTGTGCCAAGAGAGGTTGGGTGGGCTGTCTAGCAGGAGGCAAACATTGGCAACCTTAGGTTTCTGCCCAGAATCAAGTTTCTCCTGGATGGGAGGAAAGTCAGGGTAACTACCAGGAGGCGCAGAAGAGTCCTGACAAAGAACCTTGCCCCGGGCCTTCCACGAAACTAACTACCGGGCATAGTGAGATAAACCTTCTCTCAAACATTGCATTGATTGATTGATCCAAAAAAGCATTGCTTCAGTGCCTACTGTGTGCCTAGGGATAGCATGGTGGTGTGAGCACAGCCTCCTCCATGTTGGCCCTGGACAAGTAATCCATTGCTTTGGGCCTCAGTGTCTATATCTAAAAAATGGGGGGAATGAGAAAAACTCCTGGTGAGCTTAAGGGCTAAGATGAGGCAGCAGAGGTCCCCATGGGCTTTTTGCAGCAAGAGGCCTGAGTTCAAATTTTACCTCTCTACCTGGCTGCGTGATCTCAGCCTACAACTTACCCTCTCTGTGTCTCAGTTTCCTCACTGGGAAAGTGGATGGAAAGCCGGGCACAGTGACACACACCTGTAGTCCCAACTACTCAAGAGGCTGAGGTGAGAGGATCCCTTGAGCTCAGGAGTTCAAGACCAGCTTGAGCAACATAGTCAGACTGTCTCAAAAAATAATTTCAGGCACAATACAAGGGGATACAGCACACCTCCTGGATGAGGGACACAACTACAACTTGGACTTTACCTAACAAATGCAATCAGTGCAACCTAATCATCTGTACCTTCATATTAATCTGAAATAAAAAATTAAAGGCAACATGGAAAAAAAATGTAAAACATTTTAAAAGGAAAATAGAATGGCAATAGTGACCTCCTTACAGGGTTGAAGTGAGAGTTAAAGGTGTTTATAATTAAACAGAACATACGTGTTTTACATAATTTTCAGTATACTTATATTTTATAATATAAAAATTGTGGTGGTATATGCAGAATGTAAAATCCCTTTACACATTTTTGGCACAGTCAATGGTTAGGAAGTGTGAGTGTTATCTTGTACATCAGTGGGAGCCATGGAGAGTCTTTGAGGGAGTCACACTTAGCAAAGTTCTGTTGAGGCATATTACAAGTAAAAATGTAGGAGCCAAGACCACTAGTCCATGAAGTACTTTTGTGTGTGTGAGAAAAAGATCCCCCTGCTGGACAGATAGAGTCCTATGCCAGGGCAAGTGGGTTTTTGGATGGAGCCAAACACTTTTGCAGAGCAAGCAACCTGCCCTACAGTACCCGGCAGCCTTGGCTGAGAGGACATAATGAAGTGGTTGTTAGTTAGTACCTCTACCACTGAATCCCTGCCTCTCTGGCCCACCATCCCCTGCGTGGAGCGGGCAGCTCTAAGCCTGGAGGCCCACGCAGCAGATGGAAAAGCTCTTCAGCTGGCCTTGGGATAAGCAGTGTGTGGGTGGGTAGAAAGGGGGTGGGTGTAACAATTTCCTGTGCCCCAATCCCAGCTTGCTCGCTCTGACCACATTTTTCCTTATAATGCGTTCACACATTTTACAATCTGGATTGTTTTTTGTGAATGGAATGTAACAGAGAGGGAGCATCCTGGTGAGGACATGCAGGTGGAGAAGGTACCCTCTCTGTATGAAAGCAGAGCAGGGGCAGCCCTGCAGACTCCCCGGCCACCAGGGCAGTGGGCAAGACGGACGGGGCCAGGTGGGGAAGGTCACGGTGCTGGCAAGGCTGAAACAAGAGAGGCCTGGACGCTCCGCCCCTGCCCCCTGCCGCAGGCCCCTCCAGCCTTGTTTTCTGAGCCAACTCCAGGGCAAGACCACCCAGGGAGGATCTGACCCCTGCCTGAGATGGGTCACCCGGGGGCTGCAGCCTCTTCTAGAAAGCATGTGGTGACTTCCAGAGTCGATTTGAAGTCTCCACCCAGCATCGGGCACTAAGTAGTACTCATTCATTTATTCATTTGTTTGTTCATTCATTTGTACAGAAAATATCTATCCCATGCCAGTACTAGGCACTGTGCCAGGCACTGGGGGGGCTGCTGTGGACGGGGCAGCTGAGCCGTGGCCCCTGTGGACTGGTGGACAAAGGCAGCTGACGTGTTTCTGAACACGGGTGCACAATAGGGGTCTCTCTGCACATGCTGAATGCTGTGCATTATATCACTGAATCTTTGTAGCAACTCGAGAGGGATACATCACTGCCCATTTTACATGTAAGAAAAATCAAGGCTCAAGAAATGACTCACGCAAGAACAGAGTCAGAAAGGTTGGATCTGGGTCTGGTGGACCCGGTTCGGGTGTCTAATCTCAAGCAGGTCTTGGGCACCCTGGGTGTGAGGAGAGCAGGGGGGGAGAGACCTACCTTCAGAAGCAGAGGATAACAACTCCCACCACCAAAGAGTCAGTGTGATAATTAAACAACGTTAGATGTAGGTAACGTGCTCAGCCTGGGTTCTACCATATAGGAGCTGTTCAAAAAATGCCACTTGCACAGTAGACAACCCACCCAATGGTACTTTTCTGCTCCTGTTTATTAAAAGAATATATGGTTAAACTAAGAGGTCCAGCAAGGGCTGGCCTTGGGGCTGGAGGATTTGGGTGGTGCTAAGACCTATGGACCTCTTCTTCCAGGCCTTCCTGCTGCTTCCAA
This sequence comes from Loris lydekkerianus, assembly GCA_963574355.1. NCBI lineage: Eukaryota > Metazoa > Chordata > Mammalia > Primates > Lorisidae > Loris > Loris lydekkerianus. The sequence goes on from CAUYPK010010145.1 coordinate 85,554, forward strand.
CATGCTTTTCTTTTATTCTGAGACAGCTCTCACTCTGTTGCCCTGGATGGAGTACAGTGGCACAATCATAGCTCACTGTAACCTTGAACTGCTGCACTCAACTTCCCAATGGCTGGGACTACAGGTGTACATCACCATGCTTAGCTGATTTTTAAGATTTTTGTTGTAGAGAGGGTCTAGCTATTTTGCCTAAGCTTATCTTGAATGCCTAGCCTCAAGCAATCAATCCTCTTGCCTTGGCCTCCAAAGTGCTGACGTTACAGGCATGAACCACATGCCTGGTTGCCCATCTAGTTTAGGGAACCTGCTGTGCTCACAGCACACTAGCATTGTCCCTGGATAAGCTACGCAGAAATAGCCCTCAGCAAGATCTCAGAGAATAGGCTCACATCCATTAGCTTCCAAAGCCTGGAAGTGTTCAAAAGAATTATCATCATATATACCATCCAAGATTTACCAGCGGAGAGAGCCCTTATAGATTGAAAGACCCTGTCCCCCAGTCCTTTAGTCTGCTTTTTCTAAAAAAATTGAAATAAAATTCACAATTTAAAAATGTTAATTCAGGGTGGCACCATATGCTGGAGGTGGCAGGTTCAAACCCAGCCCTGCCCCCCCCCCCAAAAAAAAAAAAAAAGTAAATTCAGTGCTTTTTAATATATCCATTAGGGCATTCCATTGTCCCGGTTATCTAATTACAGAACATTTCATCACCCCCCACAAAGGTCCCTTACCCTTAAAGTCACCCCATTTTCTCTCCCCTCCCCTGGCAGCCACTCATCAATTTACGCTGCTGTGGAGCTGCTCATTTGTAACAGTTCACATACATATGTGTCTTCTGTGATCTGTTTCACTTAGCAGGGTGCTTTCAGGGTTCACCCATATTGGAAGGTGAATTCCTCTTTCCTTTCTATGGCTGAATAATACTCCATCACTTGGACATACCACAACTGATTTAGACGTACCACAGCTGATTTATACTCTGTCGCTTGGACATACCACAGCTGATTTAACCATCTAGGAGATGGACATTGGCATGATTGCCACCTGATGGCCATGAAGTATACGATTCCTAAGAACATTTGTGTTCAGATGTTCAGGGGTGCGTGTTCTCATTCGCCTGGGCTTTCTACCTAGGGATGCTGAGTCTTGTGGTCACACTGTGTTTAACTGTTTGAGGAGCCACTAGACTGTTTTCCACAGTGGCTGCACTGTCCCTTTCCCATAGGCCCTGCAGACAGCGTCCAACTTCTCCCCTTCTCAAAGACACCTGCTGCCCTGCGACTCGGATTCTACCCACCTTACTGAAGCGGCTTCTTTCTGCCTGCCATAGTCCCTACTGCACGTGAACTGGCATGGGCTTGCCTAGCTGGGCACTCCTCTCATCTGCGGCTCCATGAAGGCAGGGCACATGCCTGTCCTGCCCACTGCTGTGGCCCAGGGCCCACCCAGAGCAGCTGCTCAGTAAAAATGTGTTGAGCGAATGAACAGCTTACAAATCCCCCAAAGCATCAGCACGTTAACATGAGTCCTGACTGCACACGGCCTCACACTTCCTAGATTTATCATTCAAGAGTCTAAGGAACTGTGCCCAAATTGTCATTCTGTGGAAATTTCCAAGTTCTCATCTGATGACTTGTCATCACTTCAGGCTCCACTGGGGCTGGACGTCATCCTCAAAGTGACCACCCTGGGAGGGACTTTGTCTGGGGGTGGTGACTTTGCTGGACCCCAGGGCTGCAGAGCTTTCTTCCTGGTTGGCATCCTGGCCTGGCTGGGGCCCAGGAGTCCCTGTGACTTGGCCTCTAAGGGGGTCATCTCTGCCAACCGCAGGGAACGTCCATTCATTGGTGCGGATGTAGGATGCTGCCCTGAGAGGAAGCAGCACAGAACAGCACTTTCTGCTTAATGAGGGAAGTTTTGCAAAGCCTGAGGATGAGCCATGTGAGTCGTCCTTGTGGAATCAGAGAAGCTGTAGGGAGGTCACCCTTTGTTCCCTCTGACAGAGGCGGCTTGGCCAGTGGCCACTGGCCTCAGCAGAACTCTGAAGTCAGCAGAGTTTATCTTGGGCACCTTCCCACCTTCCTCACTCAAACTACCATCCTCCCCTGGGTGCCAGAAAGCTCCAATCGCAGGCCCAGCCAGTCTCCACCGAATGGCATCACTCACACTTACTCACCACACCCCAGGCCCTGTCTGAGCATGGTGCTATGGAATCTTTGCACGAGGAAGGAGGGTCTCTGACTGCTCTTGCCCATTTTATAGATGAGGAAACTGAGGCCCACAGCACATCAGAATGGATCCCCTGTCCACAACTGGGAGGTGATGGAGCTGGAATTTGAATCCAGCAGCTTAGGTTCTGGGCCCAACTTACTAGGAGCTCAAACAGAGGAGAACCAAACCTCATGTGTTCAGATGGTGTCAACATTGGGGCCACTGCCTCTCTTTGCTAGGTCAGACCTTTTTCTTTTTTCTTTTTTTTCTTTTTTTTTGTGGGGGAAGGGTTCCTGCAGTCTTTCTTTGAATAAGCTGCTTTGGTATAAGCTCTCAGTTTTATGAGTTTTAAAAAATAATGTTCCTTACTTGACCAAATAAAAAGTTGTCAAGTCTGTGCTGGTTTCTCGAAATTTTTCCTTTTACTTTTCTTGGTTGGCAAATTCAGGCTCTGTCTGGCGTGGGGGGGAAGAGGGTGGATGTCTGATGCCCGTCTCTGAACTCCTCAGGTACAAAACACTCCATGCCTCAGTTTCCTCATTTGACCAACAGAGATAAAGGTTCTCATGTCATATGTCACACGGTGCCACAGCCCAGCAGCCCCAAAGGTCATTTTCCCTTCTTCCTCCCTGACCTCAGTGGCACACCTGTCTCCCAGGTGATCACAGCCTCCCCATCTGCCCCGTCCCACTGGCCACAGGGAGCACCTGGTCCCTGGAGGCAATAGGAGCTTTAGGTCACAAGCGGGCGTCTGGACAGGTGGGAAGCCTGAGCTTCAGAGCAGAAGCGGCAGGGGTCGCCCTGCAGTGCAGACCTCAGCCTGACTCTCCACCATTCCCACCGCTGAAAGGGCGTGAGATGGACCAGATGGCGGTTCCCAGATCTTAGCCGTCATGGGTTAGCAATTCTTCTTTCTTCCCAGTTTTGGGGACCAATATAGGTTGCTAATGTTTTGTCAAGTAAGGAGACTTTTTAAAAATACTCCTAGCACCCAACAAGAGATACAAGACCACCCAAAGTAAAAGACGACAAGTCTGAATTCTTTAAAAAAAAAAAAAAAAAAATGGAATAAGGCTTGGTGTGGTGGCTCATGCCTGTAATCCAGCACTCCAGGAGGCCAAGGCAGGTGGATCACTTGAGCTCAAGAGTCTGAGACCAGCTTGAGCCAGAGTGAGACCCTGTCTCTAAAAAATAGCTGGGCATCTGGCAGGTACCTGTAGTCCCAGCTACTCGGGAGGCTGAGGCAAGAGGATCTCTTGAGCCCAAGAGTTTGAGGTTGTTGTGAGCTATGACCACACAGAACTCTATCGGGAGCAGGACAGTGAGTTTCTATCTCATTAAATCGCATCCAGTGTTACAGGCCTCCCCAGATGTGGGATCACCAGACTTTTCCTGCTGTATTTTCTGCTTATGTTTCTGGATTACCATAATCAGGGGAAAAAAGCTTGGTAAAGAATGCATCTTAAGGTTTACTTTCCCCAATATGCTCGCCTTTATCTCCTCTCCTGGGGAGCTGCTAATTGCTTCCAAATCGCCTTCCCTTAGCTTGGGAGGGGAATAGGCTTTTCTGCTCTAAAGAAGTGCTTTGCTGCCAGCAACCCAGGAGAAAAAGAGAGGAAACAGCCCCTGCATGGTCCCAGGCTCTGAGGGTTTCAGGGAGATCTCCCAGCTGGGAGCTGAGGCCTTCACTGCTTCCAGAAAGCTGCTCAGAGTCAGGGGCTGGGTGTTCTGGGATGGGATATAATGCATCACCTCTTGTTGCATTATATGGATAAGAAAATGGGGTTCAGAGAGGCAAAGTGACCTGCCTGAAGTTACACAGCATACCAATGGCTAAGGTGGGACTTGATCCTACAGCTCCTGAGGGCTCCCAATATCAGGTCCTGTCCACCTCCCTCCAGGGCCTCCAGAGTTACCTCTTTAATGGACTGAAATGGCAACTCTTCCAGCTACTTCCTGGCTTCCCATATCACTGGGTTTTCCAAAGGGAAACATTTTTATTTGTCTTTTTTCCTGCTTATTTGAAGAAATCTGAGAGCCTTTCCTAATTGCTTGGTCAAGACTGCAGACAGGCAATGAGGCATGCCATAAACATGATTACAAGTCCCAGGGAGCCTGAGGTCACTGCTGGCCTGGAGAAAGATGGGACACCAGGCCTGTTTCTGGGGCCTGGTCAGCTTACGAGCTCAGAGTTCTCAGGAATGAGGGGTGTTTGCCAAGTTCTTCAGTCCCTGACAGTGGGCCCCTGTTGGAAAGGGATGAGGGAGCCTGCCCGGGGCCTCTGGGGCTGGAGCTTCAGTGGCTGTGAATGTCAACTGAGGCCTTAAGGAAGAGGGCTCAGCCAGAGTAGAGCCCTGCTCCACCTAGCTTGCTTTGTGATGGCACCTTCTATGCGTAACTGAGCACACACAGCCTGGATTACACTTCCCAGACTTTGCAACTAGGTGTGGTCATGTGACTAAGCTGTGACCAATGGGCTGTGTGCACAACCTAAGGCAGGGCCTTCTTTGCCCCCGTCTTGTTGGCTGGATGGTAGATGTGATGGTTAGAGTTCTAGCAGCCATTTTAGACCATGAAGCAACTCTTAGAAATCAACAGAACAAGATAGAAACCTGGGCCCTGACATCATGGAGCCTCACAGAAGAAAATAATTTCTGTCTTTTTAAAGACATGATTATTTGAAATTTCCTTTTACTTATGGGCGGTACTATTTCTAACAAATACACTGTCTTTTGGTGGAAAAGAAGTTGTAGTCATTTTCAGAAGGATATATCATGCCTAATGATTTCTGTCACTTCATGTGTCAAACACGAGGCCTCTGGGATGGGGAAGACCTTTCTCAGTGTGCAGTCCCCCCCAGAGGGGTGTGGCCCGAGTGGATGAACAGCCAGGCTTTGAATTTTAAAAAGTTTCCTGCAGCTGCTATAATAATTGGCCACAGACCTGGTGGTTCCAAATAGTACAAATCCAGCATCTGATACTTCTGGAAGTCAGAAGTTTGAAATGAGTCTCACTGGGCTAAAATCAAAGTGTCAGCATGGCTGGTTCCTCTGGAGGCCCCAAGGGAAGGTCCATTTCCTCATTTTTCCAGCATCTAGAGGCTGCCTGCACTCCCTGGCTTGCGGCCCCTCCATCTTTAAGGCTGCAGTCGGCACTGCTCCAGCCTCTGTTTCCATCATCACATCTCCTGACTCTGACACTCCTGCCCCCTCCCACTTATAAGGACCTCTGTAATGACTCTGGGCCTACCTGACATCGTCCATCTCAAGGTCCTGAACCCAGTCAAATCTGTTAAGTCCCTCTTGCTGTGCAGTCACACGTTCACGAGTCCTGGGATGAAGACAGAAACATCTTTAGAGGCTGTCATTCTGTCTACCATCAGTGGTTAAGGAATCAAGCAGAGTGTCCAGATTCCAAACAAGGGGCAGCCCTGGAACCAATGCCCTGCAGGAGGCAGATGGGGGCTAGAAACTACCCCACAGGGGAGAGATGGTGGAGGGTGCGGGAGGCTTAGCCTGGATGAAGAGTTTAGGGAAGAGTCTTGTAAAGTGGATAGGCCCCAGGCTGAGTGACCCTGCCAAAGTGTTAAACCTGAATTGGTGCTTGAGGAAACAGACACCAAGGGACAGTTCCCAAAACTACTGGCTCAGAGTCCCTATAGTATCAGTATCGCACCTGCTAAAGGCAGCAGGTAACCCTCCTGGGCCAGGAGAAAACTATTTACTAAAAGGATATTCTTCAGACAATGGTGAAATCTCAAAACAGTCTTTCTGATTTTGATATTGGGGCTGTGGTTATGCAATGCCTGCGGGGTTGGAATAAGAATCAGCTCTGGTGACACCAGAGTGACTCCACTGTGTACTCTCTAGCCCTAACCTGGAGAGGGTACACGGCAGGACACCCTTGCCCTTTGGAGATGCTCCTGGATCATCTGCAACACTCTCTGAACGGCTGAACGAAAATGCTTTTATAGGAAGGGAAGAGAGGCGACAGCCCAATTGCCCAGTGGGCAGCGCACAGGAGTCAGGGTCCCCCAGGACCCCCACCGTCTCTGCCTACATATCTCTCTTTCTAGCCGCTAGATGTCTCTGTGTCTTAAAGTTTCTGAGATAATGAATGAAACCTTCACCCTTTGTCTCTGACCCTCTTCTCATCCTTCCCCGCCACCCCATGATTTTTCTCGCCCTGAGTCCCCCTCCCGCGCTGCTCAGGGCTGGTGTAGCCTCGGTCGCCCCCGCAGGAACCCCGGCGGCTCTCTTCTGTCCCCACGTGGCCAGCGGCCACAACGCAGGCAGACACCTGTGGGCCAGAGTTGGCGTCTGTGCTGGGAAGCAGAACCAGGCAGACATAATTAGAGGTTCGTTGTAAGGGACTAGCTCACGCAACATGGAGAAGAGGCTCCACGAAGCTGGCACCTGAGGGAATTAATTCTCCACGAGAAGTTGCAAAGTATAAGGTCCAGTCCTTTCTCTCCGGGAGCAGACCTTCTGGTGGGGAAGTTAACGTATACCCTAAGGACTGATGACCCAGGATGCCTGAACTCAGAGTGCCCAGGAGAAGGAGGCCTGGGGGTGGAGTTGTGTCACAGGGGCAGATGGCAAGTGTGAAGTCAAAGGCCAAGCACAGCTGCGGTGATTTGCTCTCTTTGGACCCGGTTTCCTGAGGCTGCTGGGAATACATTACCCCCCTGAGCAGCTCCAAACCACAGACCATTCTCTCACAGTCCAGAGTCTGAAGTCATGGTGTCAGCAGGGCCGTGCTCCCTCCTGCCTCTGCCAGCGCCTAGGGCTGCCCTAAACCTTGGTGTTGGTTGGCTGGCAGGTTCATGCTCCATCTCCCCTGGGTGCTGTTTCCTTTTCTTATAGGGACACGGCTCCCTGGATTAGGGGCCCAACTGACTCATCTGACTCAGATAATTACAGCTGCAATGACCCTATTTCCAAATAAGGTCACATTCTGAGGTCCTGGAGGGGACATGCATGGGGTGTGGGGGACACTATTCCCTCCAGCACAGCCCCTAAGAGTGAAGAGAGCAGAGTACTCAGAGGGATTTGACCCCACAGCACAGAGAGGGGACCAAGGTGCTGCCACCCTACAGCCAGCATCAAGGGAAAAGCCCCGCTGATGGGCAGAGCCCTGGGCGTCTGCTTAGAGCAACCACAAGGAAGGCTGGGGCAGTGGCATGCCCCAAAGAATGAGGGTACAGCAGGGAAGAAGCTGTGTTGGTGTACACTGCTCAGGGTCCACAAGAACAAGGTGTGTGCAAAGAGACAATTGAGAGCTGGTAAGGAAGAAATCACCAGAAAAGTGTGGGAGTGGGAGACAGGCAACCAGCATGGTGCATCAAGCACCGAGATCAGCCACAGAGGGACGCCACTGCTACGATCTGCCTGTGCACAAGGAATTTCAATGTGTGCCTGGCTCCTGCCTCTGTCCTCCAACCCCCTACGGGGGCTGGCTTATTACTCCTAATTAGGTATTGTCGCCATCCCATTTTGCAGGGGAGAAGGGCTAAAGCCCAGAGAGGTCAGGTGATCTGCCCATGGTCACACAGCAGAGCTTGGTCTGAGATTTGAACTTGTGTTTGGCTGATCCGATTCTTGCTTTAATATATGCTCAAGCTTTAAAAGCTTCTCAAAAATTCCAAACATATACAAAGTAAACAGAACAGGACAATGAGTCACCCGTAGCAACAGCGCCCAACAGTCTGCCATCCTGTTGTGCAGGCACCTCTGCCCTCCTCCCGCCCACATCCCATATGACTGTTGTCACGTTTCTTTTCTTTAAAATGTACACACATTGAAATACACGAATCTTACAATTAGTAAAATGTAAAAATGAGTTACTACGATTTTATATATGGTTTTATACTTTGTGTCATCTTTCTTTCTTTACTAACAATGAACAGACACTGTTTTTATAATAAGGGAAAGGACAATACGATTATGATAAAAACGTTAAAGATGCTCCTTTGATTCCTTCCCCTGTCCCCTCAATCCACGTGCAGGGCCTCAGGACCACCCAGATCTACTCCGTGCCTTTCCATGGCCTTTGAGTCACCGGCCGTCCCAGGAGCCTGCCCACTTGAGCGGGAGCCTTGTCATGGTAGGAGGGAGTCCCAGGCCAGCTGCCCTAAATCTTCCCCTCGCTGCCTCTCAGGGAACCCCCAACCACTGCCCCAAGAACCTCTTTCTTCAATGGGAGAGTGGGGGCCTCTTTGGGATACCCCATTTCTGAGTGTCTGGGGGGGCTGTCCCCCCGGGGGGGACAGCCTAGGGAGTGGTTGCCTGGGTGACCAACAACAGCTCCTCCCAGAGACTGCTGTGGACAGCAACTGTCCCCTGGCAACCAGGTGGCAGCGTCCCCTGAGCCCAGACTACACAGCTGTGCCCAGGCCTGCCTGGTTCTCCTGGGCCTGTGGGGCCCTGTCCTCTTTCCCCAAGATTAGGACAGCTTACAGCTCTAGTCACAATGAACATCGTCCTCTCCAGGTGAGTAGTCCTGTGCTGGGAAGAAGGCAAAGGCAGCGTTTGGGGCCTGCTGCACAGAGAAAGGTGAGGGCAGCAGGGACTGCCGGGGGGTGGCAAGGGGAGCTCCCCGTCCCAGCCTACACTCACCTCAGGGGTGAGCTCTCTCCCCAGCCCACACCCACATCAGGGACCCCACCTGGAGTAATAAAGACTGCAGCCAGCTGTGTGACCTTTAGCAAGATGCTTCACTTCTCTGGGCCTCAGCATGCCCAATTCTAAAGCAGTGATAACAACAGTCCCTTACTCACAGGGGAAGGGGTCTGCACATGCTCTGCAGGCTGGGAAAATACTTGAGTTAAGGTGTGTCAGCAGCCCAAAGGCTCGGGGTTTTCAGCTTCGGGGGTGGGATTTGAAGGCTGCACAGGAGACTTCAGGCAAAGGGAGAGAGGCAGGGATGATGGACCGGGAGCAGGGTAGTGCTGAGGCTGAGCCCATCACATACCCAGATGTGCAGGTGCTGGGCCAGGGACAGGTGAAGAAGCAGCAAGCAGCTGCCAGGATGTGGAGGGTGGGAGGGAGGAGTCCCGCGTGACATGAGGGGATCAGGGACCATGAGAGCTGCAGACTGAAGCTACAGGTGGGTGGGGAGGAGGAAGGGGGCAGCAAGGAGGCTTCTCAGGGCAGGGAAACTGCCCCAGTGACGCTGCAGTGTGGACACATGACACTGTGCACAGACTGCCTCACCCAGAGTGAATCGTTTTGTCAACCACAAGCTCCAGTGACTAGGAAGTTGTCGACATCAGCTCTTTAGTGGTACCAGATGGATCACTACAGCACGAGATGGTCTTAATGGGGCACCAGGTAGAAGGGGTGACTCTGTGCTTTCCGCTTAACTCTTCAAACCTAAAACTGTCTGGTCTTTCTCTCTCTCTCTCTCTCTCTCTCTCTCTCTCAACAGAGTATCACTCTGTGCCCTGGATAGGAGTGCCCTGGTGTCATCACAGCTCACAGCACCCTCAAACTCCTGGGCTTAGGCAATCCTCCTGCCTCAGCCTCCGGAGTAGCTGGGACTACTGGCATCTGCCACAACGCCTGGCTAGTTTTTCTATTTTTAGTAGAGATGGGGCCTTGCTCCTGCTCAGGCTGGTCTCAAATTCCTGAGCTCAGGCCACCACCACCACCCCACCTTGGCCTCCCAGAGTGCTGGGATTCCAGGTGTGAGCCACCGCTGGCCTTGTTTTCTTTTCTTAAAAAAAGTTTATTAATTAAGCAAAAGCTTCAGGGTGCAGAGGCGGGAGAGGAATTTTGACAGCTTGCAGGAAAAGGCAGCATAGTCTGTGAACTGAAAACCATCTCATCAGGGAAAGAAACGCCTCTCTAAAACGTCCCAGGAAGGAGGAAGGCCAGGTCCACATTCCTGCCCACCTGCCTCTGACAGCCACTTGGGCCCCCCTCTCTGCCTCAATAGCCCCTGATCTACCACCTTGAGCACCGTCCTGGGGGACGGTGGGTGGTGGCTGCTGTGCACATGACAACCTGTCATCTGCTCCTGGCATAACAGAGCCTCCACCCCCAGGGACAGCCAGCTGAGGGTGATGGAGAACACAGTGGCCAACGCGGAGAAGTACTTCGGGCAGTTCTGCACGCTGCTGGCCTCCTACACGCGTAAGACGGCCCGGCTGCGAGACAAGGCAGACCAGCTGGTCAAGCAGCTCATTGACTTTGCCAACACGGAGAACCCTGAACTGCGGGCCACCGTGAGGGACTTCGCCGAGGACCTAGCTAAAGTGCAGGATTACCGGCAGGCTGAGGTGAGTGGGCGTTGCCCGGGCCCCACCGCCTGGTTCCACTGCTGGAGCGGCCATGCTGTGGCCACAGCTGATGGGTATGTCTCATGGGCGCTGGAGTGGGGGAAAAATAAAACTTCTCAGCCCCACAGCAGCAGGTCAGAGGTGGGAGCCAGGCACCTATGGAGATGGGGTGGGAGGGCACGGTGCTCCCAGCCCCCTGGGAATGACAAAGACATCCCCCATCAGAAGGCTGGCAAGAGGCTTGTTCCATTTTTCAAAAGGTTCACTTACATCTCAGAGGGGCAGGGCAAGGATTTACAAGTGCAAGTTGCTTTGCCTTAAGGCAGTGGTTCTCAACCTTTCTAATGCCGCAATGTATTTTCATTGTGATAAAGGGATCTCGACCCACAGGTTGAGAACTGCTGCTTTAAGGGAAGGAAGAGGAAGTCCCCTTCCTCTTAGCACTTAGGAAGACAGAGTTCTTAGAGTTGGATTTACCCTCATGGGGGTCATGGGCATTCTGGTTGGGATTCCAGCTCCTCCGCCCATCTGGCAAGCTGGCGGCCAAGGGATCTTGGTACTGGGCTTGGGTGTGGGATGACCAGGCTCATGTTCCCCCTAATATCCCATGGCCTGTGCATCTTGCCTTTCTGGTCTGTGCTGCTCCCTGCCCTTAGCGGGAGGGAGGGACTTTGAGGACTCTGAGGTGGGCTTCACTCTACTCCACCCTCCCGAGTCAGAACCCCAAGCCAGTGAGCTTTGATGCGTCTCCTGAAGGCCTGCAGTGCAGACCCAGTGAGGTCAAACCTGCAGAGGGATGTGCCCGCTAGGCCTCAGTTCCCTATCTGTAAAATGGGTCTAATAGCTTTATGTAACTCACGAGGATATTAGGAGAACTAACCAGTAACTTGCTTTTAAACCACTGGGCAGGGGCAGGGGCAGCAGCATTGGCCTCACCCAGGAACTCTTTATAAATGCAGATTCTTGGGCCACACCCTGGACCTCCTCCAGAGTCATACTCTGGCAGGGGGGGGGGTGCCATTAGGGTTTCAATCTGTGTCTGCTCTCGTGTGGCACCCACTGCTGCCTAGCTCATGGCCAACCTGTCACCACCACTAACTCTACTGAAGTAGCTGAGGCACTGGCTCCTGGTGGGAGGCCCCTCTTGCCCCCTACCCCTTATCCTAGGGTTTTGAGCTCCTCAACACCAGCGGCCAGCATGGGGGCCTTGTCTGCACCCTGCACTCCCTCCTCCTCCCCAGCTCTGGCTCTGAAGCCCTGGTCATTCTGGGTTCCACACATCCTACCAGGGGCTGGCGAGATCCCAAGGCTATTTGGAGAACTGAGAACAGTGCCGGGCCCTGGAGCAGGAAAGCTCTGGATGGAGACCCTGTCTCTGCCCTGCTGAGATTCTCACTCAGCAGAAGTCCTGCCCTCAAGGCGAAGCTCAATCTTCTCATCTGCAAAGTAGTGTTGTCACTGCCTCCCTGAATGCAGTCAGGAGACCAGGTGCCTGCGCCTCCCTTCCCTGGGAATGACCTAAGCCCTGCCCCAGCACTGTCTTCCAAGGGTTGCACACATCCCATCAAGTGGTCACAAAGCCTCAGTGGGCATGGTCCAGCCCCCACCTTACAGGGGTGGAGATGAGGCCCTGAGATGGACAAGCTGCCTGAGCCCAGGCCAGCAAGAGGGCACTTCATGCTCCCCATGTCCCAACATGCAGCATGGGGGATGGGGTGGGGACAAGTGGCACCTTGTGTGAGCAGCACCCCACTCCCTTCACTCTGATTTTCTGGCATCCCTCGTGCTCCCCCAGGTGGAGAGGCTGGAGACCAAGGTCATCAATCCCCTGAAGCTCTACGGGGCACAGATCAAGCAGACGCGGGTGAGCTGGGACACCTGTGCTGGGTGGTGTCTGGGTCCCGCCTGGCAGGGACTCCAGGAAATAGCCTTCCTCTTTTCTTTAGACTGAGATCAAGAAACTCAAACGTGTCCAAAATAATGAGATCAAACAACTGGAAAAGCTGGAGAAAGTGAGGCAGAAGTCACCATCGGATCGACAAATGATTGTATCCTTCCCAAAAAGTGGGGCTGGGGCTGTTGGGCCAGAGTGGCCACTCGTCCCAGACAGTCACTGGGTAGGGGCCATGAAGGGTTGATCACCCCAGTGGGGCTGCTTGGGCTCAACTTAGTTCCTTAACAGCACCTTTTACAGACCCAGGTGAGTGTCACATGTCTGTGTGGGGCAGGCAGGTAGTGTGTGACCTCACGATGTGGCCAGGTAAGCTGACCCAGGCAGAAGCAGGTGTGTGCAGGGCCCTGCTCACTGAGGACAACTGAAGGGTCAGGACACTGGGGCTCTGTCCTGTCATCCATACCATCCAGCAATCACTCTGCATGCCTCAGTTTCCTTGACAGGGTTACCTGTTTAACGTAACTTCCGGCATTAGCCCCATTGTCTAGATGAGGAAGCAGAGGCTCAGAGAGACTCAGGGGTGGGGGAGCTGGGAGGTAGGTCAGGGCTGGTAGAGGAGTCAGTTCGCTCTGCTGTGAGGAGTGACCTCATCCAAAGAGCCCCTGGTGGAGCTGGGTCAGCAGTTTTGACAGTAGGGGCATTTTGGGCTGTCCTAACTGGGGAGTGCTGCTGGCATGTTAGGTTTCCGCCGCTGGTGGCAAATGGTCTCAGACTCAGTGTCTCAAACAGCATGACATGTTTCTCACAGCCCAGGAGGGCTGAGCTAAGGTGTGGCAGGGATGGTGGCCTCTAGAACAGTGATTTTCAACTGGTGTGCAGGGGCACTCTGGTGTGTTGAGAGAGGATCTTAGATGTGTAGCAAAAAAAATGTTTAAAGACAATTATTTTCAAAATAAGTTCAAAGCAAAGTATATTCTTTTTTTGATCAATATAATTTAAGTGGGCCACAGAAGTATAATTATAGGTTCTAGTGTGCTGGGATAAAAAAAGGTTGAAAAATACTGCTCTACAAGGTCTAGGAAGAACCTGTTCTCTGGCCTTTCCCATCTTCCTAAAGCCGCCCACATCCCTTGCCTCATGGTCCCTCCCTTTGTCTTCCAGCCAGAAACTTACACCTTTCTGTTTAGTCACTTTTTTCTTCTTCTGCCTGCCTCCCTCCCTTCCAGACAACTCAGGAAAATCTCCCTCTGGGGAGCAGCTGATTAGCAACTGTAATTCCCCTTTGCCTTGTAAGGTGATGTGTTGACAGGTTCTGAGGATTGGGGCCACCATCCTGCCTGCCCCATGGCAGCTAGTGAGGAGGGGTGCTGTCACCATCTTGCAAGTGACAGGAAAGGGTGCCCAGGCTGAGGAGTCTGGATCCGGGCCAGCGCGGGGTGACAGCCTTTTATGAGCACCTCGGAATTTCATCCCATTCTTTTCAGCCATTGGTTTGAAAGACAACAGCTTTCCCTTCTTTGCTGGGGGTTTCCTGGATGCTAGCCCCCTACTCCCTCATCCCACTGCTGGGCAGGCGTTTAAGCCCCCCCCCCCTTTTTTTGAGACAGAGTCTCACTTTGTCATCCTCAGTACAGTGCTGTCACGTCACAGCTCACAGCAACCTCCAACTCTTGGGCTTAAGTGATCCTTTTGCCTTAGCTTCCAGAGTAGATGGGACTACAGGTGCTCACCACAACACTTAACTACTTTTAGAGACAGGGTCTCCTCTTGCTCAGGCTGGTCTTGAACCTGTGAACTCAGGGCAATCCACCCACCTCGGCCTCCCAGAGTGTGAGAATTACAGGCATGAGCCAATGCGCGGGGCGAAGGCCCCCTTTTAAAAAGGAGACTGAGACCGGGAAAGGTGACTTGCTGAAGGTCACACAGGCAGTTAAGTGGCAAACCCAGAACTCAGCTTCATGGTGCCTGACTCTGAAGTCCAAGTTCCTGGAGGTCTGGGCTTGGCAAACCCCCTACAGATGTTGACCAGAGGGATGAGTGGGGTTACCTGAGTGTGTGCACACATGGGCTAAACATCGGGATTGCTCAGCACCTGTTGTGACAAACAGTGTGCCCACTGTTTAAATCTCAATGACTCTGCAAAGCAAGTCTTATCAATGTCCCCAATTAGACAAGGAGATTGAGGCTCAGAGAGTTGAAGTAAATTTGCTCAAGGTCACACAGCTGCAATCAGGGCTGTCCACCTCTAGCAACTCCCCCTTTAGCCATGGTCCTATTCAGTCATTACTTGGATGACCACGAAGGCAGGGGACAACGTCCCATGAGGCAGGGAGCTGGCCTGAGAGGAGGGTGTGGAGACAGGATGGTGACTAAGGGCTCGAGTCATGCGTGACACTGCACCTCTGCTGTCCCTGGCGCCAGGCAGAGACCAGCGTGCAGAGAGCCTCAGCGGATGCCAGCCACACTACCCGCCAGCTGGAGGAGACGGTGGACGCCTTCCAGAGGCAGAAGCTGCAGGACCTCCAGGTGCTGCCTCTATGTGCTTCATGTGTTCATGTTACCAGCGCACAAGTGTGCCTGTATGCGTGTGAGAGAGCCAGGAGGGTGTGAGCACACCTGTGTGAACTTGTGCACACACGGGCTCCAGGGACAGTTAATCCTGGCCACGGAGCAGGGAGGGCAGGAGGCCGGCTGCTTGGGGCAGCTGTCCTGGCACAGCTGGGCTGCCCAGGAGCCAGGAAGCCATTTGGCGGCCCTGGGCACAGCTCCCAGCCAGGAGTTTGTGTCCCCACAACACATCCTGGCCCTCCTCTCTTGCTTTTCTCACACCTGCCCCCAGGACTGTGCTAACTCCTGCTTTTCTCCAAGCCCTAGACATACTTCTCTGAACAAGCAACGGGGAGGCACAGCAGTGTGGGCACCTTCCTCCCTACACCCAGATGCTCACCCTAGGGCCCAGAGCCCTGGCTCCTGCAAGAGGGTCTTAGGGAATTGGGGTCTTTCAGCACAAGCTATTCACAGAGATCCCTCCCCCCATTCTCCATCTCTCTATTTTCCAAGTAGTAGGTCAAGGAATCTCTGAAAAGGGAGGTCCAATTTGTCATTGCCCCTTGTTCTAAGGATGAAGGCCAAGGTCCTCCCAAGGCTCCTGCAGCCCGGCTCCGCCCTCCAGCCTCAGCCTGTGGGTGATTCTCCAGCTTCGGCGTGCTGACCCCTTTCCTATCTTAGGGCCCTTGCACAGGCTGTGCCCTCCCTCTGCACCAAACACCACTCTTCCAGAGGTCCTCAAACTTTTTAAACAGGGGGCCAGTTCACTGTCCCTCAGACTGCTGGAGGGCCGGAGTTTAAAAAAAAACTATGAACAAATTTCTATGCACACTGCACATATCTTATTTTGAAGTAAAAAAACAAAACGGGAACAAATATAATCACACCGCCTCATGTGGCCCGCGGGCTGCAGTTTGAGGACCCCTGTTTCAGACTCAGGTTCACCTCATTCCATGAGAGAAATCACCTGGACCCCGGACTGCTCAGGCCTCTTGTTAACACACCATCAGGAGACTGTATTTAATTCATGCATTCATTTAACAAGTGTTAAATACAAACACACTATGTGCCAGTCACTGTGCCCAGCAAAGTCCCTGGGCTCATGGTGTCAACACTGTTGGGGGAGAGATAGATCATGTGACTGCACACTGCGTGTTGGCACCATAGGGCAACCCCCTGGCCTGTTGTGTCCCCTGCTGGGTCCTGGCCACCAGATTCAGGGCCTGGCATTTAGTGGGTACTCAGTCTATCCTTGTGGAATGGGAATAGGTGATTACATGAACGAATGCATGACGTCCGAGTGAATGGCACAGGGTATTCAGTGCGCCAGAGATCTACCTGGAGAGCAGGACTGGAGACACTCAGCAGACATAATTAGGTACCTAATGCGTCTGGGTCTTGGAGGGAGGAGGTGCCGGGGAGCGAGGCCCACACAGTTCTCTGCCAGGGGCCAACAGGATCATGTTGTTTAAAGTGGGTCTACGTCCAACTTCTGGGATTAAATTTGTAAGCACATGTATCCAAAGCACCTCTCAAAATCCCTTTAATTCTTTTTTTATTTTTTTGAGACAGAGTCTCACTCTGTCACCCAGGCTAGAGTGCCATGGTGTCATCTTGGACTCAAGAGATCCATTTGACTCAGCTTCCCAAGTAGCTGGGACTACAGACACCTGGCACAGTGCCCAGCTAGTTTTTCTATTTTTATTAGAGATAGCATCTTACTCTTGCTCAGGCTGGTCTCAAACTCCGGAGCTCAAATTCTGTCACCTGGGCTGGAGTACAGTAGTATGTTCATAGCTCACTGCAACCTCCAATTCTTGGGGTCCAGGGATCCTCCTGGCTCAGCCTCTGGAACCTTGGGACTATAGGTGGGCACCACCACCCTTGGCTAATTTTTTGTAAAGGGGGATGGAGGTCTCCAATTCCTGGCCTCAAGTGATCCTTGATTCTCTCACCCCAGCTTTCCAAAGTGCTGGGATTATAGCCACCAAGCCTAGTCCCTCAGAATTTTAAAAGAGAAAAATAAGATCTTGAAATGATTACCACTTTTCTTAGTCCATTCAGGCTGCCGTAACGAAATACCTTAAACTGGATAATGTATAAACAACGGAAACTTCTTACCGTTTCAGAGGCGAGTAGGTCCAGGGTCGAAGCGCCAGCAGACTTTGTGTTGGGAGTGGGGGCTGCTCCTCACGGACGGGGCTCCTATGTGTCCTCCCGAAGCTGTTTCATGATGGTGCTGAGCCCATTCGTGAGGGCGGGGCCCTCGTGAACTAATCACTCCCAGCTGCCTTGCATCCCAGCATCATGGCACCAGGGATTACATTTCAACAGAAAAATTCTGGGGAGACACAAGCATTCTGACCATAGCACCACCATGCTGGTATTAGGTCATATTTCTAACAAAATAATCACATTTACAAGTAGTTCTCTGGCTCCTATAAGAAAAGGCGAGTGATGTGGGGGCTATCACACCTGAGCATGTCAGGACTCCCCAGGAGGGCTCGTTAAACACAGGTGGTGGGCCCTGAGGGGGCCGGGGTTGCCAGAGCTCCTGGCTGAGGCTGATTCAAGGAGCACAGTCTGAAAACCTCTGACTCTCCAAGAGCCTTGTGAACGGGACTGCACTTGTCCCCACTGCACAGCAGAATAAACTGAGACTCAGAAATTTCCGCAGGGCCACATGCTAGCAAATGGCAGGAGGCCTTGCAGCCCAGCCTAGATTGGGCAGCTGTTACTGCTCGAGGATGCCCGGGGGCAGAAGGGGGGTGGCAGAGGCGATTCCATCATAGTCTCAGGTTCCCTCCCATGTCTCCCTCCTTCACTGGGGCACGTCCCTGGGTAGAGCAGCTAGTACTTCCTAACTGCAGGCCCTTCCCCCAGCACTCAGCCTGTGTCCCACTGGGGGCAAGCAAGGTAGGAGCCTCCCCTAGGACGTCCCCTGGCTCCCCTCAGTAACAGCTTGCTCACCCAAACTGAACCTCCTGATCTGGAGAAGCTGATCACGCATCTCATTAGGGTGAGCCAGCCCCAGGCAGGTTGTGGGCCTCTGGGCTGAGCAGGGTCCACCAGCTGCCTTCTTCCTCCTCCCTGGAAAACCTGCCCACAGCCCCTGAGTGACATGGGTTGGAGGTCTTGAGCCCTCAACCTGAAAATACACGTCCTCAGAGCGAGTAAGGCCAAGGCTGCGTGGGCCAGTCCAGGTGGCAGTGCTAAGGAGAAAGCCAACCCTCACACACCCCATGCAGGGCACATGGGCAGCTGAGACCAGGCACATGCATCTGGCCTTGGCCCCTGAGTCCCACTCCTGGAATCCCCCCACAGCTACCCCAGGCCAGGAACAAAACAATCTTTGTGACTATGTTGTCTGTTACAGCAAAGACTAAAAATGACCTATGTGTCCAAGTGCCAGGGAATGTCATATTATAGTCGATCCATACAAAGAAACACCAGGGTGGACAGGTGCGATGGCTCAGCCTATAACCCCAGCACTCTGGGAGGTTGAGGCGGGGGGATCCCTTGAACTCAGGAGTTCAAGACCAGCCTGAGCGAGAGTGAAACCCTATCTCTACTAAAAATAGAAAAACTAGCCAGGCGTGGTGGCAGGCACCTGTAGTCACAGCTACTTGGGAGGCTAGGGCAGGAGCATCCCTTGAGCCCAGGAGTTTGAGGTTGCTGTGAGCTGGGCTGACAGGACAGCACTCTAGCCTGGGTGACAGAGTGAGACTGTCTCTAAACAAAACAAAACACTACGCTGATGAAAAAGATCTATGGAAAGGACTGATAAACTGGAAAAAAAAAGCAAAGCTCAGGACAGAGAAATAGTGAAAAGAAGATTTTTTTTTTTTTTTTTTTTTGGTTCAGCAGGCCTGGGCCAGGTTCTAACCCACCACCCCTAGGTGCACGAGGCCGGTGCTCTAACCACTGAATCACAGGCACCCAGCTGAAGAATGCGTTTACAGAAACAATGGGGAAATATATAAGAAGTTATCATGTCAAGGAGGTGGAGGGGACGGGGAAAGAAGTGATAGGAGCTGAGCAAGTCTCCTCAACCAGCACTTTGCCACAGTTCTGGGTTTTTTTGTTTGTTTTCGAGACAGTCTCACTTTATCACCCTCGGTAGAGTGCTATGGCATCACAGCTCACGGCAACCTCCAACTCCTGGGCTTAGGTGATTCTCCTGCCTCAGCCTCCCGAGTAGCTGGGACTACAGGCGCCTGCCGCAAAGCCCGGCTGTTTTTTTTGTTGCAGTCTGGCCAGGGCTGGGTTTGAACCCACCACCCTTGGTATATGGGGCCAGCGCCCGACTCACTGAGCCACAGGCACCACACCACAGTTCTGATTTTTGAACCATGCAAAGACCTTATCAGTTCCCACAAAAATAAATTAAAAATAACACTGAAATGCCCCACCTAGGACCTGTCCCCACACACACGACTAACCCCGCTCTTCCCCCATTAGGCTATGGGCACAGTCACCCTGGCGCCCTGCTTCTCACGATGTTGCTGGAGTGATTTGGACTTTTCTCCTCACAGAAAATTTTTTCTGATTTTGTAACCATTGAGATGGTCTTCCATGCCAAAGCGGTGGAGGTTTATTCCAGCGCCTTCCAGACCCTGGAGAATTATCACCCAGAGAGCGACCTGCAGGTGGGTCATGAATGTCTCATTTTCTGTTTGGGAAGGAATGATTTTGGGTCTGTCCTGATAGATGTAGATTTTGTTGGTAACATGTTGCAACTTATATTCTAACTTTGAAGACACGTTCTGATGAACTGTTTTGAATATTGGCCCATGGGTGCCAAACCAAGGGGTGGAGACTTTTTCTTTATGCTATCTGGAATATCAGTATGTTCCTCCTTGGGATGTTTGGAAAGAAGGGATGGACATCTACAACTAATGTCTTCTGGCTGATGGGGTAGTTGTTTTTTTTTTTAGACAGAGCTTCAAGCTGTCACCCTGGGTAGAGTGCTCTGGCATCACAGCTCACAGCAACCTCTAACTCCTGGGCTTAAGCAATTCTCCTGCCTCTGCCTCCCAGGTAGCTGGGACTACAGGCACCCGCCACAATGCCAGGCTATTTTTTGGTTATAGCTGTGGCTGTTGTTTGGCGGGCCCAGGCTGGATTTGAACCCACCAGCTCAGGTGTATGTGGCTGGTGCCTTAGCTGCTTGAGCCACAGGCGCTGAGCCGGGATAGTTTTGATGTAGAACAAAGTACTTACTATTTTCCCATCTGATCTGAGGAAAATCTAGAATAAGCTGTTGGAGTTATCTATACCACCCTTCCTCACACCTAAACTTGTAAAAACAGCCGCCACTTATCTCAATGATCTTTTGTGGTTTTGGGGTTGACAGGGCTCCGTCGGGCAATTCTTATGTGGGGTCCTCATGCAGACGCAGGTGGTGGGGGACTGGGGCTCAGTCGTTTCAAAGGTTTCCTCACTCATAACTGGTGGGTGATGGACGTGGTTTGGGTCAGAGCAGACCACATGATTTGCAGGGCCCAGAGCAGAATAAAAATGTGGGGGCGCTTTGCTCAACCATTTTGAAGATTTTGAAGAGGGCAACAGCTGGACATTGAACCAAGCACAGGGTCCTAGTGAGCGTGGAGCCTTGGTCACTTTACATAGATGGGGAAAATGAGAAATTGTAGCTAAATGTACCTTTTTTTTCCTTACAAAATATTCTCAAAATATTTCTAAAACATTTCTCTGCATGTTGATAGATAAATATAAAAAATACAACTTTGTTAATTTTTTCTACTATGGCAATCTCTGGGACGTCCTGCATTTGTCTGAAGCGAATCACTAAGGTAGCCTATATTTGAGGGGAGAGGAATTTCATTCTATCTCCCAAAGGGAGAAGCAGCAATGAATTTAAGGATAAGCTTTAAAACCACCACATGAGGTTGCGTAAAAATCAGGTGGGCTCACTTGCATTCACACAGTATATAAAATTCTCAAAGTGGGTGAGGGTGGTCTCTAGTCCAGCTCTAATCCAGTGTGACCACAGACATGTTACATAGCCTGTCCCGGCCTCAGTTTTCCTGTCTATAACATGGGATGATAACACCAATTTATGAGGCCTGCTGCTGAGTGTGTGGAATAGCAAACAGGGAGTTCCCAGATGGGGCTCGGGGCCCCACTGGTGTTGGCCATCACGGCCTTCTTTCCTGCTCCTACCCCAATCACATGTTTTCCAACTAGATCCAACCCACCCTGGTCTCTCCTCGGCAGGAGTTTAGAGCCACGATGAAGGGAATTTACGGGCGTCACACTGCTCAGCCGCTCACAGATAGCAACCCCCTGCCACCTGTCCCGTGGCCTTTGGCCAGCCAGGTGAGCACTTGGGGCCATGGGGTTAAATCTGTGACAAAGGGAAGGGACTGGGGGGAGGCCGGGTGGTAGTGATCCAGAGATCAGAGAAGAGGACGCTGAGAAAGAAGTTGGATTTGAAAGGAGAGGCTGAGGAGGTGGCAGGGGTGGGAGAATTGAGGGCTGTCCCTGACTCTGACCAGGACTTGCTTTGAAGTGGAACCAACCAAGCCCCCAGACACACCATCCTCCCCCTGGGGCTGCCACATGTCTGGAGTGCCCCCTAGAGGCATTCTGAGGTGTCCCACTTAAGACAGGTGCTCGCCTGTGTCCAACAGTGGACCCATGGGTTTAGAATTTAGGATTTCTTAGGGGTTGGGGAAGTTAATAAGATCTACATGCTGTGTGTTACCTTGTGGCCCAGCAAGGCTTGCCGTCACACACGCTGGTATGTCTTCAGGGGACCTTCAGGTGTCCAGCTGCGCAGGGCAGATAAACTGGACAGCCTCATGCCACAGCCTTAGCCCCAGTGCGTGGTGGGCAAGGTGGTAGCCAGCTTGCTGTGCGTGGGAGAGGACAGGGACAAGCCTTTGAAGGTGGAAGGCAGTGTAGCCCCAGGCAGACTGTCTTAGTCCAAACCCACTGCACTTCCCCCCACCCCACCCCTGCCTTAGACCTCTCACTTGCAAGCAGGTGGCGGGGCATCAGACAAACAGATCCATGTGATGCACTTAAACTCTGCTGGTTACACAGAAAACACTCAAGGCTGTGGCTGCCCTCACTGGTGCTGATGCCATCTCTGTGGTTTTAACTGTTATCATCACTGTTTAGAGTGCTCCGAGCGCCGCACGGGACCAGAGAACAGATGAGGAAGCAAGTGGGGACAGCTCTATGGAAGAGGCCCCCATGGAGGACATCAGGGGACAGGGACTCCATACGTAGAACTCCCCATGACAGCTGGAAAAATGGAGGAGGGGCATGCTGTGTGCCCTCAGACACAGCCCCTGGGCCTCTGTTTCCTCATCTGCACAGCAGGGCAAGTGTCATTCCCCTCGAAGCCTGCGCTGGGGTTCAGTGTGCCTGGCCTAGTGCCTTGGGCACAGCTTGTGATCAATAAATGCCCTGTGACCTTCAGTTGGCTCCTGTTCTGCATCACGTCTGGACACTCCAGGTGTGACTCTGTGACAGCACAGTGGATTCATTTTCTGGGGCTGTGCTCACAAGACCAGGCAGTGCAAACAACTGAGATTTATTCTCTTGTGTCCTGGAAGTGGGAAGTGTGAGATCCAGGTGTCCCAGCAGGGCTGGCTCATTTGGGCTCTGCGGGAGGTCCCGTCCCCACCTGTGTCCTAGCTTCTGCTGGTGGCTGGTGTTCCTCAGCATGTAGGCACCTCATCCAGGCTCTGCCTTCATCTTCACGTGGCTTCTCCCTGTGTGCACTCGAGCCTGTGTCCTGACTGGCCCTTTTTATAAGGGTGCCTGTAGCAGAGGCCTTCCACACTCCAGCATGGCCTCATTTTGACTGACCACACCTATAAGGACCTATTTCAAGATAAGGTCATGTTCTGAGTTACTGGGAGGAAAGACTTGTACATGTGAATCTGGGGGACAGAGTTCAGCCTGTAACACACAAACGTGATGTGCAGGGGTGACACTGGGAGCAGGACATGTCACAGGAGACCACAGAGGTCGGGGACAGAGGTGAAGGCAGGTGCAGGGGTCTGTGGTTGGGGCAGCTGGCCGCCCGGGCCTGCTCCTTGCTGCCTGGCTACACTTGGTGAGGCCAGGGCTTCCTGAGCACGTCTGGGTCCTAGAAGTGGATTCTGTGCTTCCAGAGTTGGGAAGGACAGAAGACAGTATCCCGCTTGTTTTAGATAGGAGCTGTGGCCAGGGTCCACTGGTCGCCCCCAAGCCCCTCAGCTTGAGACGCACAGCAGCTCTGGCCCCGAGAGCTGCCAGATCAGAGTCCAGGGAGGGGGAAAGATCAGGATACAGTGGAGACACCCCTCAGGCACTGAATCAGACGCCACCGTGCAGCTAAACAGCCCCCCAGTGCACCTTCCCTGCAGGGGGATTCTCTTGTTCTCTGTTTCCCACAGGCTCATCCTAAATGGGAAAACATCCATTAGACCTCAGAAAACAATGTTTTCTTCTGAAAAGCCACTGATGTAACCTGAGAAGATGCAAATTCTGTAAAAAGTCCTCACAGATATGTTAGAACAAAAATTACACAGACTTTTTTTTAAAAGATAGTTTATTTCAGTTTCCACCTCTGACAATCCAAGGTGCAATATATATATATATATATATATATATATATATATATATATATATATTTTTTTTTTTTTTTTTTATTAAAAATAAAAACCTTTGATTTTAGAAATGCTTTTATATATTAAACATTTAAAATTTCACAACATAAAAATATATTTTTTAGACTTTCACCAACTGTGACAAAAAATTGAATAAAAGT
>CAUYPK010010149.1:0-18999 GCA_963574355.1 Loris lydekkerianus
CCTGCAAATATTTTCTCCCATTCTGAGGGCTGTCTGCTTGCTTTACTCACTATGTTCTTGGCTGTGCAGAAGCTTTTTAGTTTGATCAGGTCCCAATAGTGTATTGCAGCTAAATTTGCAATCACCAAGACACAGAATCAACTCAAGGGCCCATCAACTTATGAGTGGATTAATAAACTGTGGTATATGTATACTATGGAACACTATTCAGCCATAAAAAAAATGGAAACTTTATTCCATGGTGTACATATACCACAATTTATTAATCCATGCATGGGTCGATTGGCACTTATGCAGCCTTAAAAAGAGATGGAGACTTTACCTCTTTCATGTTTACATGGATGGAGCTGGAACATATTCTTCTTAGCAAACTATCTCAAGAATGGAAGAAAAAGTATCCAATGTACTCAGCCCTACTATGAAACCAATTTATAGCTTTCATATGAAAGCTATAACCCAATTATAACCTAAGAATATGGAGAAAGAGGAAAGGGAGGGGAGGGGAGAGGATGGGTGGAGGGAGGGTAATTGGTGTGACCACACCTACGGTGTATCTTACAAGGGTACATGTGAAACTTACTAAATATAGAATATAAATGTCTTAACACAACAAGTAAGAATTTTCCAGGAAGGCTATGTTAACCAGTGTGGTGAAAATATGTCAAGTGATATATAAACCAGTGCATGGTGCCTCATGATTGCATTAATGTACACAGCTATGATTTAATTAAAAAAAAAAAAAGTGGAGACTTTACATTTTTTCTATTTACCTGGATGGAGTTGAAATACATTCTTCTTAATAACATATCACAAGAATGGAAAAATACATGGAAAGTGTACTCAATGCTAATATGAAACCTATAGGTCAACAACTACAACAACTACACGAGAGAAAAACACAATTATTTTCAAATGGGGAGTGGGGGGGTGGGACAGAAAATGGAAAAGGGTAGAAAGGTGGGGGGTTGTAAGCTCTCACCTAACAGGCACAATGTAAGGGTATACAGCACTCTCTTGGGTGAAAGGCTCAACTACTCCTGGAACTTTACCCTAGAAATTCAAACAATGTCACCTAATCATAAGTACCCTCATATTAATCCAATAAAAATAAATAAATAGATAAATAAATAAATAAATTTTTAAAAATTTAAGTCAAGATAGATTAAGAACTTCAGCATAAGGCTTGACATCCATAAAAAAATGCAAAACGAAAGCTTAGGAAAATCTCTTCTGGAAATTCATCTAGCAAAGAATTTATGAATAAGACCCCCAAATAAATTACAACAAAAGCAATGGGAAATAATGGAATTTACTTAAACTAAAATGTTTCTAAAAAGCAAAAGAAATAATCAAAAGAGTAAGCAGACAAATGAGAGAGAACATTCACAACTTATAAATCTCCAAAAGACCTAATATTCAGTGTCTGTAGAGAACTCAAACAAATCAGCAAGAAACAAACAAACATAAAGTGAGCAAAAATATTAAACAGACATTTTGAAAAAGAAGATCTACAAATGGCTAACAAACATATGAAAAACATGTTGAACATCCATAATTGTCAGGAAAATTCAAATTAAAATCTTGATGAAATGCCATTTCACCCTTGTGAGAATGCCCATTATTAAGATACAAAACAACAGCATATGTTGGCATACATGCAGTGAAAACAGAACACTTACACACTCTTAGTGGGAATGTAAATTGTTATAGCCTTTATGCTAAACAGTATGAAAGTTTCTCAAACAAGTAAAATTAGAACTACTATTTATCCAGCCATCCTACTAATGGGAAAATACGCAACGGAAAAGAAGCAATTGTATCAAAAAAGACACATATGTTTGCATGTTTGTCACAGCACAATTCACAATTACAACAATACCCACCTATCAACTGATGAGTAGATAAAGCAGAAAACTGGGGAGATGCACACACATACACACACATGCAAACACAGCATGGAGAACTACTCTGTCATAATCAATACTGAAATAACTTAGATAGAACTAGAAGCCATTATTAAGGCAAGTATCTCAGGAATGGAAAAACAAATAGTACATGGACTCACTGGTAGGTGGGAACTAAACAATGAGCACACATAGTCATACGGAGCGGCGGAATGAACTTGAGTGACGTAGAAGGAGGAAGGGCTAGCGGGAGGGATCAAAAACTGTCAGGTACACTGTTCACTATTTGTGTGACGGATACACTAAAAATCCTGACTTGACCAGTATACGGTTCACTCGTGTAACAAAAGACGATTTGTCCTCCCAACATTTATTGAAATAGCAGAGAGAAAGGAATTATCAAAGTAAAAGAAAAAAGTGAAAAAAGAAAAAAATTTTCAACAGAAAATTAAAAGCAGTAATCACGAAAGAAATAAATAAGCTGGAAATTATAAAGTATAACTTCTGCTCTTGAAAGATACCTTAGGAAATAAAAAATAAACAACTGATTGGGAGCAATTATTTCAGTACAAATGTATAAAAATGATGTGCATTTATAATATATAGGTAGCTTTAAAATTAAAAATGAAAGGACACAAAATCTATTTTTAAAAAAGGCAAAAGATTTTAATAAAAGAGTCAATAGGGAAATGTAAATTTAAACCACAGTTAGATGATATTAAATATTCACTTGAATGGCTAAAATTAAAAAGAAAACTCTAACTGCTGGTGAAGGTGGAGCAAAATGAACTAACTCTTAGAACTTGATGGTTATCCATTTTTTATTTTTTGTAGAAATGAGGTCTATGTTGCCCAGGCTGGCCTGGAACTCCTTCAGTATTTTCCGAAGTGCTGATACTTGTCAGCCTCCCAATTAGCTTTTGATTAGCATCAGCGCTTTGGAAAATACTTCTTAGTTTCTTCTATAAAATTAAATATACACTTATTAAAAAGCCCAGTAATATCACTACTAGGTATTGGTATTCCCTCAAGAAAAAAGAGGACCTATGATTACACAAAGACTCATACTAGATGTTCATGACAGTTTCATGCCTAATAGCAACAAATGTTATAAAATAATAAACAAATTGCATCATATTCATTTAAAAGAATACTGCCCCACAATAAAAAAGAATAGAATAATAACGTGAATGAATCTTAAAAGCATTATTCTCAGCAAAAGAAGCTATACACAAGAGATTACCTACAATATAATGATTACTCTAGCAAAGATAAATCTGCTCTTTAGTGACCTGGGTGGATTAATTTTTGGCTGGGAGGAAATGTGAATCAGGCACTGACAGAAAAACAGCATAAGGCAATGTTTGTGGATGACAGAAATGTTCCAGGCTGTGATTACCTGGCTTTCTATAATCACCAGTGCTCCCAGAACCATAATTTTAAAATGAGTACATTTTATTGTAGGTAAATTAACCTTAAGAAAATTCACTTGAAATATAGAGGAGAAAAATGAGACATCAAAAATATGGTTTTATTTAAATATAAATAAAATTATATAATTTTAAAACTATATGATAATGTTTTATTTCTAGACTTGGTGTTTATTGTTACTAATGTTATTACTTTGTGTTTCTCCATTTTACCTCAGAAAATAGTTGGATGTGACTTTTAACTTCCCTAAAAGGACTTCGAGAAGCAATTTGCATTTTATTTGTGTTTTAATCACACATCTCCACATAGAGCTATGGTGAGTAACAATTTTTAGAATGGTTTTCTTTGGTAATTTCCAACATATTTCTAAGATATTAATGTGGCATATGAATAGGAATTACAGAGATCAGTGTCTTATGAGAAATATATCCTACTACCTGATAAATGAATCCAGCAGAGTCAGGCTGAAGTCTGCCCTTACTTAAACAGGTGAGAACAAGTGTTATGCCTAAGCCCTGGTGTTCTTTTCTCTGTTTGCAATCTGCACAGAATTGAGCAAACTCATAAAAACATGGTGATTTCTTAAAAAAAAAAAAAAAAAAAATTGATCTGTCACATAATATAAATCTATTTATAGCTTAACCTTTGTTCAGAAACAATGTCAGAATAGTGAAAGAAGGATATGGCTTTTAAAATATCTTTAAACCTGGGAGCATACCAGCATGGGCAAAACACAATTGGTCATGCCAGGTTGTAGAGAAATAATTGGTTTAAGAAACTAGTGTAACTAAACAGGCTGTATTTCAAGCCAAACCCAACTCTATCCATGGACATATAAATAGAAGTGTTCATTCAAATGCCAATCTCTATGCTTATGCTCACTGAATATGAACAGCTATGTTTGCGAGTCAGAGTTAAGGGGACTAAAGAAATAGGTGATGTTTAGATTTTTTTAAAAAAGAACAATTCCCATTACACGGGGGCCCTTAATAGTAACTAACATTGTTTCAAAGCACGATGTGCCAGTTACTTCTATGCACTGTAGGCATCCAGTGCAATATGAACTTTTATTGTAATTATCCCCAATTGCACACCAAATGTGAGTAATGAGTGGCAGAGCTGGGATGTTAATCCCGGTAGTGCAGCTCCAAGCCCATATGGTTACTACTAGGGTTTCTTTCCTTCCATCTTCCAGCAGGAAAATTCTCTCAGGAGTTTGGGGCCAGGACAGAGCTTCTCCTCTTCTCACTGTAGCTCTTAACAATAGCTATGAAACGTGCTGGGAAGGTCATATCCCATGACAGGGAGGGATTGTCTGGAACAGCCTTAGCTCTGTTGCAGTGTTCCTGTAAAGACAGAATATCCTCTGACACTTTATCCCAGTTATTCATGTCACCCTGAGGTATAAAAGCCAGAGGGACCTGTTTTCTGGGATCCCTCAGCTGTGGGGAAAGTAGGGTACAAGCAGTTGAGAGTCTGTCTCCCTCAGACCTTTCTGAGCCTTGGAGATTGACTCATAATTCCTGCACTGCCAATCTGAAAGTTTAAAATCCACTTCCTGTACTTTACTGCATGTGAGTGGGTTCTGTCTTACCTGACAAATTCATAGCAGGCAAAATGAACCTGCTTCACACTTCCTACCCTTGTATTCCTGCACACGGGATAAGGAATGCACCTTCTCAAAGGCCACCCAGAGCACTAGCCCGCTTTGAACATCTACAGCCAAGCTGAAAGCATGGAAGTTGTCAACAGCAGAGATGAGATGATGGGAAAGGAACTCTGCCCCACTGAAAGGACCTGAAAGGTTCTTCCAGCAAACTATATTCTGAGTATTTCTAGATGTCAGAGAGTCTAGTTTAAAAATATAAGTCAACAGGTACAACAACTCTCAGAAACGATAAAACTTCATGACATAATGGTTTGCTGTGTTTACAATATAGAGGTCTATGCTTCTAAACTGATGTGATGAAGCAGTAGGGTACTAAGAGGAATATGCATTAAAATGAAGTAGAAGCTTCCCCTTACTAAGACTCTTTTCATGATTTATACTACTTTGTGTGGGAATAAGTTCAGTGTTAGAAGGGGCCAAGGATACATCTGTAATGATTTTGAAAATTTCAACTCGAAAATAAAAATCTTAAGCTTCAAAAGAAATTTGCAATGCTATAAAAATAGTGTCAACTAATTTCTGTATTCTAGCAAATTAATGACCAGGAAAGAAGCATATCACCTCAGTCCCATAGAAGACTCTTTTCCCTTGAACACTAGCTTACTTCATTTAGACCAGCGGTTCTCAACCTGTGGGATGCAACCCCTTTGCAGCCATGAAAATACATTGCGGCATTAGGAAGTTTGAGAACCCCTGATTTAGACTATAATGACTAGCATATGATGATGGCACAAAGATGCTATTTCAAAATCTAGACCTATTACGATAGGAAACCAAGAGGCATAGTCCACTAGGCAGGTATAATCCTATCCCACTCTGAAGGTTTAAAGTAGGAGAATATGTGGGTGAAGTGAAAGTGAGATAGAGGCAGGAATGGACTGGGGTATTATTGAAAATAATAAGAGAAATAGCATATGCTGAACACTTATTTAAGCCAGGAGCTTCTCTAAACAATTTGTGAGGATTATCTCTTCATTTTTCCAATTATTTTCGGTCATATAACAAATCACCTGAAATTTACTGAAGTAAAGTTAAAAAGGTTTTTTTTTGTTTTCATGATCATGCATTTTGTAGGTCCAAAACGTGGGTAGGAAAGTGAGATTGTCTCATCTGGAACCTCAGTCTGAGTGTCACAAATGACAAAGAACTGCAGTCATTGAAGGCCTTTTCACTTACACAGGAAGGCCCAAAGTCAGAACAGAGAACCGTCGACTGCGGTGGCCGCTCCAAACCTTCCTGTCAGAATGAATACCTCAGAGTTGACAGACTGTCTTCATTGTGGCTCAGAAATCAAAGAGAGTGTTCACACAAACTGTTAAGACTTTCTATTCAATTCCTTCACAGCCCAAACAGTTGATGCTTAGCAATACTAGAAGCTTTCTGTATATCCCTGTTCCCTGATCCAATTTTCATGTTCTAGAGAGATCCGAAAACATAGAAAACACGGATGTTTCCATATTAGAAATTAAAGTGTCAAAACTCAGAAAGCTTTCCTCTTCAACTTTACCCCAATGCTAACTTATATGGAAAAATATCATGTTGAATATTTAAAAATCTATGTTTAAAAATGTATTTTCTGATACTGTGTCAACACAACATTGTATCTCGGCCCATACTAGGTCCTGAATAAACATTAACTTTCATTACATGGATTATTATATTCAGTTGCGTTACTTTTAATGCCACGTGGCAGAATCTCAGACACCCTTGAAGCGCAGCTTACTTATCACTTACTGTGTGTCATGCACCCCCCTCCCGGCACACCCAGTCTCTGAACTACAGCTATCTTCTGTGTCTGGCAGAACGATCATTAAAAACGAACAAGAAAATAGTCTTATTCATCTCTTACTCTTAGGACTAAGAGAAATGCATGATGCATAGTTCATGTTTGAAAATGTAGGGCTTATAATAATTAAGGTCATAAAACACGGGAAAAAATAAAATAGTTTAGAAATTGAAGCCAGGAATTCTTGGAACACAGATTGTTGTTGTTGTTTTTTTTTTTTTAATCTCTCTATAAAAGAACAGATGCCATGCATATTTCCTTCATGTGAAACGTAACGCATATTTGGTAAATACTTGACCCATATTATGTCAATAAATCCATCAGCAAATTTGAGTATGTCTTGTATTACCAGAGAGGTTGCAGACAAAGGTGAGGAAGGCAACATGTCTTAAGGAAGTTTACCGGCAAGACAAGCAGACAAATCCAGAGAGAATTTGACTCAGGGAACATGTTACTAGCAGCCCTGCTGTGACTTCTCCCTGGAGTTGGTCAGAAATACAGAGCCCCAGATACCACCTGCGCTTAGGGAATCAGAGTAAGTGTCTTGACAAGATGCAGGGTCGAGTCATACATATACCCATTTACTTTTTTTTTTTTAATTAATTAATTAATTATTATTATTATTTTTTAATGGACCTAATGACTTTAAGCTTTTTATTCCCAAGCATCCTATGAAAGTCCTAGGGCAATTGCTTAGGCCCCAATTGAGGAAGCAAATATACAACTGCACTTGTTTGTTTCACTATCACATTAATCCAAGAGGAGAATGAGAAAATGTCCCAGCCTATTTCACCCACCGTTATCAGCTCCTAATGGCCAAAAAATGAGAAAATTTGAAGGACTTCTGTCAATTTCTGAGTGATTATTTCCCCAAATGGCAGTGGTTGTCTCAAAGTACAGAGTTCTTCAGATTATAAGGAATTCCAAGTTTCAGTGTTTGGAGTTTGATTAATTTCCGCATTAGGGGTTTTCAGTAGGAGTCTGGTCAAGCTATCTGAAAGACATTTTGCTATCAGGCCCAGTCATCTGCCAAAAAGTTATGGACACCGAGACCAAAGGTATTATTTATACTGTGTATAAATAAGAATTGTGGTTTGAATAAGAATTCACCCTTTGCCTAAACACAGAAATTGCTTGGTGACATTTCCTAGCTATAACTGAATATCTCCATAATGTTCTTTAAGCAAATTATTTTTAAAAATTTGTAACAAATCCATTTCTTATTACCAGTTATTATTTGGAATCATATTAGTGAGTGACTGGTGAGCATTATTTGGTATATTAAAAGAGTAGTCATATATATCTTGAAGAGAAACTAAATTTTTTTGATTCTGCTTAGAAGAAGGACTGACTTTCATTTTATCCTTTACTGTGTGTCATGTGTCATAAATATATAAATCAAATACATTTATTTTTCCCTGGAGATTTCTTAAGCTAAGGTCAAAGAGAGAAACAGAGAGAGAGAAGAAAGCTAGATACTGCCTCTCTTTTTGATCTGCTGAAAGCCCCCAAATAAAATTAATATTGATTTGCACTAAGAAGAGATAGCTACTTTAGGTGGGTATATACGTTTATAATAGGCCCATTATTGATGGGCGATAGATACAGAAGCATCACTAGAAAGTGGAATCACGATTTAGTCTTAAAAAGCAGAAAGCAGGAATCTAATTTTGTAAGTCTTCAGGTCATAACTAGACCAAACTGTTTTTCTCAACAATAATTCACACAACATAAACAATCAATATGACTATTGAAATCTCACAGCTGACTTTGTCTGTATTTGCACAATTTAGCCATTGGTTTTATCAGCAGCGGTCTGTGTTAGCCAGAATGAGGCCCCTGGAGGTGTTCAGGTCCTAATCCTCAGAAGCCATAAATATGTTGTTACGTGACAGGAAGGATTTAAGGATGCAGATGTAATTCAGGTTGCTAATCAACTCACCTTTAACAGCAAGATTATCCTGTATTATCTGGCTGGGCCAAATATAAACAAAGGATCCTTAAAACCAGAAAAGGGAGGTGAAGGTGAGAAGCAGAGAGATGGAAGCCGGAAGGACAGATCTGACATTTCTGGCTTTAAATGTAAAGAAAGGGGCCCACGAGCCAAGGAATGTGGGCAACTAGAACCTGGAAAAGGTAAGTAAACAGATTCTCCCCTAGAGCCTCCAGACAGAAATATACCTTGCTGATACTACCTTCATCTTAGCCCAGTGAGATCTATTCGAACTTCTCATATTTAAAACTGTAATATCATAAACTTGTGTTGCTTTAGGCATTTAAGCTTGTGGAATTGTCATAGTAGCAATATAAAGTTAATGACTCTTTTATCACGATTTTCTTTTTTTGAGACAGAGTCTCAAGCAGTCACCCTGCGTAGAGTGCCATGGTGTCACAGCTCACAGCAACCTCAAACTCTTGGGCTTAAACAATTCTCTTGCTTTAGCCTCCCTAGTCGCTGGGACTGCAAGGCACCTGCCACAATGCCTGGCTATTCTTTGGTTGCAGTCATCATTGTTGTTTGGCAGGCCCAGGCTGGATTAGAACCCACCAGCTGCAGTGTGTGTGGCTGGCACCCTAGCCACTAAGCTACAGGTGCCAAGTTTTATATCACGACTTTTACTTCCAAATCACAACAAAAAGATAATAAAGATACTATATAGTATATATAGGCTGCCTGAGAGGTGCTAGGAGCCCAATGTCTATTATCTCAGTTTTCACAAATCTTTGCAAAAAATTAAAAAATCCTACATTTAAGATGAAGGAAGTAAGCTTTATGTAAATTTATAGTTGAGCAAAGATTTAAACACAGGTATTTCTAACTTATTTCAAAGTCTTAACCACTTTCTATTATTGTTACACCCAAGAATCTGAATCCCCAATGATCATACGAGAGAGCCAGACACCGATGCAAATCACAGGAGGGCGTTTACTCAGGCTGGAGCCAGGGCTGTCAGTATTCCCCCAGACGCAACTGGGGCCGAGAGCACTATGCTCATCGTGCACAGTGTTTTTATGCAACGGATGTGGGGTGAGGGGCATGGGAAACAAAACTTGGCCTTTGAATTGGTTATTTCTTATGCCTATGCTAGAATTCAAAACTGATAGGGTCCCACCAATCTCAACCTCGGGAGGCAGGTGCAATTTGGGAAGTAGGAGAAGTGTGGTTTACTAAGAAAGGAGACAAAGGATTTTCAGGTTGTCTTTAAAATGGAGATCAAAAGCCTGAAATGATGAAAGGCCCAAAATGGCGTCTCTGGGTCCTTCATTATATCCACTGTCTCTTAGGCAATACATGTAATCTTGCTTTAATTTAGTTACTCAAATAACCAAATGATCACTAGATAAGATACAACATCATGGGTGGTACAGCTATGTATTCTTATCCAGAAACATTCTAGAAATGTCAGTAATTGGTTTTTTGTTATAGATTACAATGACAAAAGTGTATAAAGTTAGAAAGTGGGTAAATTAGCACCTGTTTTTAAAAGGAAATAATTAGGTCTTCAATATGGAAATTATTAATTGAGCTTAAATATTTTATATTTATAACAAATGTCCAGGAAGGTCAAATTTATGGCTCAAATGCTATTTTGCAACATCATATGTACTTCTTTGACAAGAAGAAGGAATATCTCTCCCTAATTCCTAGAGTAAGGGTGCATCTCCTTGGGAGAGCTTGATTACAATGGTCATGTGGAGTAATTGTCAGGCCCTGTTATTTACTTTATTATTATTGCATGTTATTCCTGAAGGCATTGTTTCATCTGAAGTAATACAAAAGCATTCCCTAATACGCTTTAGTCTTCTGGTGGCCTTATTACCTGGTAAACTTACAAATGTGGCTTAAAATCTCTGATGTTGCTCTGTAGGTTTCCCTTTACGCCTTCTTGTCCCTTTGTGAGGGGTAAGGAGGGGAGAGCTGACTAAGATTCTAATGTGGTCTTTTTTTCTGCTGAAAACAGGGCAGGATAGCTGAGTTTAAAAGTCAAACACTCATATTTCCAACAACACTATTTTCTGACAACAGACTCAATAGCTCAGCAGGCATTCTTAGTGCCATCTTGCCAGGTATGCAATTTATACTTGATAAATAATTCGGATTTTGGCTTCTCACGTCTTCAACTGTCAGAATATGGCCTCCTAGAGCAGCAGATTGCTCAGATCCTAGAGAGAGAAAGGAGTGATTCCCATCCTTCAACCGACCATTTAAGAAGGAGCCCCATCTGGTAGGCTGCTTGGTAGCTCTCAGTGTTCCTGTATAAAGCACCTGGGGGGGGGGGGGGCGGGGCACATCATGGTTATGGTCAAATTGATGAGAACTTACAGAGGAGAATGGGCCTCTGAATTTAATTCAGAACTAACTAGAAATGTTTTCCTCTGCCACTAAAATAATAAAATAAAATAAAATCTTGGAATAAATTGAAATTTCAGTTAAATTCTTATGTAAACACTTGGAAAGGGAGGCTTAAAGAATATGTTTGTGTTGTTTTTTTCTTCTTGTTAGTCCAGAAGAAACATGCTTTCAAAGACTTCCTTTTTTTTTTAACTCAACTTCAGAAAGCTAAATTTTATTATTCAAATACAAATGTTTCATAAAGGAGATACATTTTAAATATAAACAAATAGAAGGGAACTAGATTATATAAAACTCAGAGGAGGGCTGAAATTTTTTAGTGTTAGTGCAATAGTCAAGAAACAGACTAACCCTGCTATGTAAAGGCAAAAGTAATAATGGTGTTCTCTTTTGTGTTTATACAGATATGATAATATACAACCCTTCTTTTCATGATAGATTAGATATATTTAAAAATTAGCCATGATGCATGGAAGAATATAAAAATTCTTCCAGTCAACACTACTCAAATTTGTTTTGGAAATGAAGAACAAACATCTGAAAGATTACAGAATTCTCATGTATATTAACCAAGAATAACTAATAAGAGAGAAATGCTAAATCATTATATTTTTATATTGACTCTACTTATATTACAGAAATATAGTTTCCAATTGGCTTGCCAATTCATAATTTAAATTCTCACAGCATAGGTCTTACTCTATATCTTGCTATTACAATAGTTTCCTTGTTTAAGAAGTTAACCCATGTCTATGTTGTTCCTCATCCTTTAAATACTTCCATATATCCCAGGTACAGATGCATGAAAATCAGGTAAAAATCCCCACAGGTGTGTGTTGTCTGTTCTGCTGCCTCCTTACCACTCTCAGCTTTGGAAATTCTCCATCAAGTTCTCAGTATTATTTTTGCTTGTTTTCAAACAAGGAGCCATCATTTGCCTTTCTTGATTTGCACCTGATATTGATATGAAATCTGAGTATCTGTCTGTCTCTAGTCTGGATATCTTTGACATTAAACCAATATAGTTTGATATAGTTTCTAAATTTTGACGTCTAGTAACTGACCAACTCCTTAAGGAAGCTCTATGGCCACCTTCATTATTCAGTAAGAAGGAAGAATATACTGAAGATTCATAGCAATGTTTTCATTTCATTTTAATACCTCTGTAAGTGAGTAAATTGGAAAATAATGCTCCTGGGGTACTGTTTCTAGTAGGAAGTTTAGTGGTGCAATACTGGATAGATCCCAAGGAAGAGCCTATGTGGAGGTTGGGTGTAAAAATGTAAGTGTCTCACTCTGCCGGAGGAACAAGAATAAAACACTATCATTTTCAGAAACAGAGAGAAGGCTGTGGTTTTAAGAATACAGATGCACAAATAGATCAGATCTAAAAATGAAAAAGCCATTCCTGCAATAGGGAGGCAGGCAGCAGGCAGCAGGCATTTTTGCAAATTTATAAGAACAAAATTGGTGAGATCGATGGTCTTAAAATGCAGACTAATAAAGACTTGCCAAACAAAGAATAGAATTTTGGAGGCAACATGAAAAATACAAATACAAAATACAAAAATACAATCTCAGGGCCAAAGTGGCTCACCTGTGTAATCCTAACTCTGAGAGGCCAAGACCCAAGGATTCCTTGAGTTCAACAGCTGCTAGCTTGAGCAAGAGCTGGTACTGTACTATATTCCTCAGTATTCCTCAGGAATACTGGTCTGTACTATAAATAGAAAAATCCTCAGGAATACTGGTCTGTACTATAAATAGAAAAATTATCCAGGCATTATGGCCGGCACCTCTAGTCCCAGCTACTCGAGAGGCAGAGGCAGGAGGATTGCTTGAGCCCAGGAGTCTGAGGTTGCTGTGAGCAAAGCCAAGGCCGCAGCACTCTAGCATGGGAAAATGAGTAATACTCTGTCGCAAAAAGCAAACAAACAAAACAAACACCCCATGATCACATTAATGTACACAGCTGTGATTTAATAAAAAAATTAAAAAATATATAGAGTCCTGAAACAAAGAAAAATTAGATGCAGATTCTTTTCTTCACATTAAAGTCTTCCACTATTTTTCTAAGAAAAGGTCATCATCCTAGCCTTATAGGGAATGTGATAGTACATCTTTTATGGGTTTTGCATATAATTATCCTTGCATTCACTGTACAGGATACTAGAGAATTCACACTCTAAATTGTTGGATTCAGTCATTTTCGACCAATCATTTTCTTGTTACCTGGAAGTTGTTGATAAGAAACACTCTCTCATGATATTTTATTCCGTGCCTTCTGCCTAAGCGATCCCTGCTGGATGATCACAGCTCCTGGTCCAGTGCTCACTATAGGAGGTGAGGGGGAACAACACCAACAAGTAAACAAACATCCACCAGTGGCACTCCTAGGGGAAAGCTGCCTTTAAAAAGGGTGTTTATCTTCATGCCTAGAACACGAAGGAAATGATCCTGCCTCTCTAGTCTCATTGTACCACCATTTTTATAGGAAAGTGATCAAGTAACCCAGAGTTTTAAGCACTTCACTTGTTTAGTAGCACAGCATGCTCAATGAGAGCTCGGGCTTTGGAGTGGGACTGCCTGGGTTGACAGCCTGGCTCTAACTCCTTTCATTTTTTTCCTTTGTGCGAATGGCCATATGCTTTTGCTATGGATACTACACATTTGTTTATTTTTAAAGGAATACTGAGGGGGATTCAAAAATTACTTCTCTATAGCTAGCATCTATCCAGAACTCCCTGTTTTCAAAACTCAGAAAAAAAAAATTTTTTTTTGAGACAAAATCTTACTTTGTCACCCTTGGTGTCACGGCATGGCATCACAGCTCACATGGCTGTCACGCCATGGCATCACAGCTCACAACAAACTCAAACTCTTGGGCTTAAGTGATTTTCGTACCTCATCTTCCCAGGGAGCTGGGACTACAGGCTCCTGCCACAATGCCTGGCTATTTTTAGAGAAGAGGTCTTGGTCTGGTTCAGGTTGATTTCAAAGTCATAAGCTCAGGTGGTCTACCCACCTCAGCCTCCCAGAGTGCTGGGATCATAGGCATGAGCCACCACGTCCTGCCAAATTCTTTTGATTTATGTTCTTTCTTACTTAAAAGAACACATCATCTTGATTATTTTAAGGAATTTTGAAGAGGGGTAAAGTTTGGCCCCCAGATAAGAAAGTTTTTATTGTATTTATAGAGCTTTTATATTATAAATATGTGTGTGTGCGCATGTGCATGTGGGCCCATGCACCTGTCCTATTTAATTGTTTTTGAAAAAATAGAGGTTAGAGGCTTTAGCTAAGTGGGCCACCAGGCCTAGGAGGTGGAACCTTATGTCTGGGTCCTCAGGACAATTTTCTCAGGTGCTTTCTCTTAGCTTTCTCAGGTGCTTTCTCTTAGCTTCAACTAAGAGCAGCCTTGTGCTGGACCACATGCATTGGGTGTAGGCAAACCCAGACTGCAGCCACAGTCTCTCCTACACATTGACTCAAGAGGGACGTCATAAACTTTAGAGTCTACTTATTTCCTTTCCTCCTGGAAGAAATATAAACGGAACACAAAAGAACCTTGTTGAGCTATCAATTATGGATTACAATATGTTAAATTTCTCCTTTCAGATAGAGTATAACACATAACAGATAAATATATATAATGGGTAAAGATAAATTATTAGAATAAAAACATCACTGAAATTCTCTTATCCTTGGGATGACAAGCAGTTAAATAGAAAGCAGTTAAAAAGAAATGAAGTTCGTTATTAATAACAGAGAAAACCCAAGATTAATACTACTATAAGAAGACTTTGTAAAGTAGATATCCAGTAACATAAATCTTCCAGAAATGACCATGTATTTTCAACACTATTTAGATTTAGATTAGCCCTTCCTTAGTTTTGTTTATCCTTAAAGTAGTAATAAAGGTAATTTTCTATTGAATTAAAGTAAGCTCTTGGCAGTTCTTCATGGATCATAGTGCACTTTAATAACAATGCTTATTATTGTTAACAGGGAAGAGTGAATCCTCCAGATGTCAGAACCGAGGTATCCCTGGATGCTCATTTATAGTGGTCAAATGGGACTTAGCGAATTAACAAACTGGTATAATTTGTATAAATGTATCTTATTGCCATTATTGAGATGAAAATATTTCTATAAGTCAAATTTCTAATATGTTAATCCCTTCTAATTCAAATATTATTTTGTGAGTAATGGATCCAAGAATAAATAGGCAAGGTTCGGATCAGACCATTTGTGATGCATAATGAAGAACCTAACAATAACTAGAACCATAGCAAAGGGGAACTCCACACTTTACAATATAGCAAGCTCTCTTTTATGAAAGGTAACAAGATTAAGAAACATATTTGTAGAAGTAATGCATGGCTTTAAATAAAGCTTAAATAAGTTGCCTTTAATATTTCGTGTAAATTTGAAATGCAATCATTTCTGGGCTTATTTGAATATGTAGCAAGAAAGGGTGCCTAGAAAAGTATAATATTTTTAATAATATTATTATAATCACAAGGTTGTTACTTTTTTATTGTTGTTTTGAGATGGAGTCTTGTTCTTTTGCCCAAGCTAGCATGTGCTGGTCCAATTCCAGTACAACTTCAAACTCCTGGACTGAGGGATCCCTTCTACCTCAGAATAGCTGGGACTATAGGCCCAAACCACCATACCCATCAAGTTTTTATAATTTTCTTATAAATATGTGGTCTTCCTGTTGCCCAGGTGTTTCTCAAAATCATGGGCTAAAATGATTCTCCTGCCTCAGCCTCCTAAAGCACTAGGATTACAGAGTGAGCCACTGCACCCAACCCATTACTTTTTTTTTTGAGACAGTCTCAAGCTGTCACCCTGAGTAGGGTGCCGTGGTGTCATCATAGCTCACAGCAACCTCCAACTCTTGGTCTCAAGAAATCCTTTTGCTTCAGCCTCCTAAGTAGTTGGGACTACAGGCGCCAGCCACAGTGCCCAGCTGTTTTTTAGGGATGCAGTCTTGCTTTAGCTCAGGCTGATCTCCAACTCCTAAGCACAGGTAATTCACCCATCTGGGTCTCCCACGATGCTAGGATTACAGATGTGAGCCACCATGCTGTCCCCAACTGTTACTTTTTAACTGTAAAAATAAAATATTAACATAGTAAAAAACTAAGCAAAAAAAAAGAGAGAGAGAGAGAGAGAGCATTAACTAAAAATATTGTGTCTCATCTCCTCATTCTTAGACATAACCATTGCTTTTTTCAGTTTTCTAGTTATCAACCAAAATCTGAATAACATACCTATGTCTATATTTTCTTTATTACATTTAGGCATAATATCTTGTTATCCTGCCCAGAGAAATAATGGATTCACCATGATTACCTGTCTTCCGATACCAACCTTCCATATAAGATGTTATATTTTATTTCTTCTACTTGTTACTGTTCGTTCTGGTTCTAATCCCTACTTGTTTTTTTCATCAATTTTAAACACACTTTGCTCTATTCTTTTACACCTCAATAAATGCATTCACTTCCCTTATTTTTACATTTACACCATCAAAGTTTGTTAATATTTATTTTTTTATTCTATTACTGTAATTAATTCTTCTCTGCTTCACCTAGAGTTTCTAAAAACTGAAATTTAATAAACTCTATATCATTTTGGTGTTTATATATCATTCCTGCAACTAAGTAGAGTAATTCAACTTGAAGATAAAAGTTTGCTTTCTATCCTATGAGCCATTTGAAAGGAGATCGTTGCAAGTTTCAAGGTCAGATTGATGTATTATGTCCTTTCAGTTGCTTAAAATCTTGTCTGATTTGGGAGATGAAAGTTCTCTGACACTCTTCATAATTAATAATATTTTTATTTCTCATGGAAGCAATTAAAATTGGAACTGAAAACCATCTTTTTTATATAAAACCATCTTTTTATATAAAACCATCTTTTTTATATAAAAAAGTCAGATCTGTTTTTATCATTCCAGAAGAAACATTAGGCACTTTTAATGAAGGGTAAGAAGATAAAAATATGTGAATTCATGTGGAACATCTTACTCTTGCCAAATATTATGCTTGTATTCTGTTTAAATGTTCTACTAAAGAATAAAGAGGGAAGGAGCTGCAGAGTGATAGCTATTCAAAGTTATAAAATGAGGTCATAGAGTTGTTATTTGGTGTCATCATAACTCATAATAATCTAGGGGACAATAAAATAGGTTGGAATAAATGTTGTTTTAACAGAATTAACTGGTTGACCTTAAAAAGCTCGGTGTCAAGTTTAAGACAAACTTTTTTGTGTCCCTTCGAGACTAAGTGAGCTGTGCCACTTAGTGACTTCTCCTTAGACTATAAGATGTCAAACGATACTGCTAAAATCATAGTGTTTGTGGCTTGGTATCGTGGCTGAAATGCTCATGTTCCCCTATATCTATGCACTTCTTCAGCTTGAGGGGCCATGGAACTGAGTGGAATGTGGGCAGAAGTGATGGATACCACTCCTAGGACAGACTGCAAAATGTCCTTCAGGTTCTATTTTCCCTATCAATGTATCTGGAAATCATGAGTTCTAAATTGCAGACCCACACAATGAAAGGAACCTGGTTCTCTCAGTTATTTAATATTTACAAGAAAGAGCAGAGAAGAACAACTTGACTACCATGTATCTGGGATAAACCTAATAAATAAATTTTTGATACAGGACAGGTGGCCTGGTGCCACCTCCACCTTGGCTGTCTTGGTGGGGTGCCAGCAGTTAGAGGAAGCAGGGGGCTGGTGCATAGGCAAGGGGGAAGGCCTCCCACCCCCACTGACGGCTCCAATAGCCAAAGGGACCAAACAACTGGTGGGGAGACACTGGTGCCTCGGTGTC
The DNA here is from genome assembly GCA_963574355.1 of Loris lydekkerianus. Taxonomy (NCBI): domain Eukaryota; kingdom Metazoa; phylum Chordata; class Mammalia; order Primates; family Lorisidae; genus Loris; species Loris lydekkerianus. The sequence goes on from CAUYPK010010149.1 coordinate 18,000, forward strand.
TCCTTCCCTTTACACTTATGACTGAAAACAGAACCCCCATTTCCTATGTCTAGGTCAATTTCATGTAAGTTTCCTAGGCCTCAATTCTGTGAATGGACTGTGTTCATTCATTAATACATTTGTTCACCTTGCCCCAGAGGAAGACTGTGTCCATTCATTTCCTGGCCAAGGAACCTGTGTACCTATATATACCGCTAGACCGAGAGGGAAGAAAAAGAGAGACGTGAGAGACAAAGAGAGCTTTTTTCCATGACTTGGGTTTTCTCTCCCAGAACTTTAGTGTTTTCGTATTCTTTTCTGTAAATAAATTCTGTCTTACCACTAATCTGTGGTCCGTGGATTTATTCTTCAAATCACCAAGACCAAGAACCTGAAATTCCAATATCTCTTTCATTGTTAAAAGTCATGAGACTTTCACTTCTTAGAATGGCATAAACTAGCCTATCCTGACTCATGCAGCATTGTTTTCTTAAAAACTAGGTAGACTTTCTTTAAGGCTGCATAGTATTCCATGGTATACGTGTACCACAATTTGCTAGTCCATTCATGGGTCGATGGGCACTTGGGCTTCTTCCATGACTTAGCAATTATGAATTGGTCTGCAATAAACATTCTGGTACAGATGTCTTTGTTATATTGTGACTTTTGGTCTTCTGGATATAAACCTAGTAGAGGAATTATAGGATCGAATGGCAAGTCTATTTTTAGATCTCTAAGTATTCTCCAAACATCCTTCCAGAAGGGATGTATTAGTGGGCATTCCCACCAGAAGTGTAGAAGTGTGCCCTTTCCTCCACATCCATGCCAACATTTCTGGTTTTGGGATTTTTTTATGTGGGCTACTCTTAATGGGGTTAGGTGATATCTCAAAGTAGTTTTGATTTGCATTTCTCTGATGATTAAGGATGATGAACTTTTTTTCATGTGTTTGTAGATTTTGCATCTGTCTTCTTTAGAGAAGTTTCTCTTTAAGTCCCTTGCCCACCCTGAAATGGGGTCA